>SJYV01017245.1:0-10576 GCA_006410875.1 Neotragus pygmaeus
GTGGTGCATCTTAAAAAAAAAAAAAAAAAAGACAGTAGAAATTTATTTAAAAAAAAAAATTTTAACATGTATGCTGAAATACTTAATGTTGAGATATCATAATATCTGTAATTAAAAATACTATCAACTGTCAAATCAAGTGGTGGGTGCAAGGGTTTCCTATACAATTCTTTTTATTTTTTCTATATAGTTGAAATTTTTCATAATTAAAAAAAATTTTTTTTTTTTAAGGCCAAAGGTAAAGACAAGAGTAACTGACTGGACTGAAGGTGAAGGTGAGGTGAAGTTGCTCAATCGTGTCCGACTCTTTGCAACCCCACGGACTGTAGCCTATCAGGCTCTTCCGACCATGGGATTTTCCAGACTGACTGAAGTAGTGCTTTTTTTTTCTTTGAGTGAGAAAAGCAACAATTTTGGAACCAGCTAGATGTACAGTATAACTTTCGTGCAGACGTAAGGAGGTCACTTAGCCTTCCTAAGCCCCAGTTGTCAGGTAGGGTAATGGACCTCACCTGGGGTGCTGAGCAGGTGCAAGCAATGAGCCATGGGCGAAGCATGGCCTTGAGTGTTTTGACTCAAACTCTGAATCACTGTCTATACAGCATTAGTCTCATGTCTCTCTTTTCCAGTACTTGATTATTTGTCCTTCCTTCCATCTAGTCAAGGCAATGGTTTTTCCTGTGGTCATGTATGGATGTGAAAGTTGGACTGTGAAGAAAGCTGAGNTGTCTTACCGCAGCGACAGGCAGGGCAACAGCCCAAGGTCTGACAGCGCAGCTGGAAGCCCAAGGGGCAGATGGGGACGTCCAGCTGCGGGCAGGAGACGTTCCTCTGCTGCACGAAGACCTCCTCCTTGACTCGGACGCACTCGTGGATGAGGCAGGGGTTCTCGGGGGAGGCCCAGTGAGAGCCAACCTGTGGGCAGAGCACCCCAGTGGGTCGTGGGGCCCGAGGTCCCACTGGGAGTGGGTGGTCCCCTCAGGAGCTGGGGTGTGCCCTGGGGGTGAGCCTGGCTCCACAGCTAAGCCCTGCCCATGAGGCGAGGCCCCTGGAGGGAATGACAGCTCATCCAGGTCCTCCGGTGAGTCTGGGTCAGAGCCCCCCCGACCAAAAGCCCAGGTCAAAGCCACACGTGTGCTCCCAAGACAGTCTTGAGCCACCAGAGGAAGCACCTGAGGACAGAGGGTGCTCCCTCCACCCTCAGCCCGCCTGGGAACTGAGCAACCAGGAACAGCGGCGTGGGGAGACAGTGGAGGGGAGATGCAGGGGTCTGGGGAACCCAGCCCATTGCCCAGCCTCACAGGGCCTCCCTCTGAGGATGGGACGCTGGTGTCTGGCCCTCAGCCCTGCAATTTGTCCCCAGGCCTCCAGGCTGCAATGGGTGGCCTGTCCCCACGGGCTGGCTCCACCATCCAGGAGCATCAAGTGTCCAGAACATGGTTCAGAAAGTCCCCCAGAGTCTCTGATCAGTCTGTGTGAGCGTCTCCCAGACTCACGAGCAGGCGTGCCCAGTCGGCATGCTCCAGGCCCGGTAGCTTCTTTCAGGCCCGTTTCCCTTTCTTCTCTTTTCAGAGGGGGAGCAGAGAGTGCCCAGACTGCAGCCTCTGTCCTGACCCCCTTCTGACTCACCCTGAACACACCTTCCCGCTTCAGGTCACATCTTGTGTTCCAGAGCCACTTATGACCCCCAAGTCTTACAGGTCAGAGGGAGACTTGAACTGGGGGAGGGAGACTCTTCCGTAAACACTGATGTCAGAGCTGAGTGAGCCCTGGAGGCAGATGAGTGACTGGGAGGAAGGGGTGCTGAGCCTCAAAGGTACCAGTTGTCAGTTCCTCCAGCCCCCAGGACACAGCAGCCTCTGACCCTGGGGAGGATTTGCAAAACCAGCCTGATTCTGGGGTGATGGGGAGCAGGCAGCCTGACAGGCTGGGAGGAGGGATGGAGCAGGGACATCCCCAGGGACCAGGACTAGAACAGGGAGGTAGGATCCCTCGTGGGGAACTCAGCAAGTCCCTCTGTCACCACCGAGGAGGAAGAGGCCAGTGGGCCAGGGCCGAACAGTTAACCCTTTGCGCTCCTTCTAAACAGAGCGTGTTTTGGTCTCCCTGGAGGACTGAGAAGGGGAAGGCCCCCAGGTGCACCTCACACCCACCCCAGCACCTGCCTCCTGAGGATCCCAGGGCTCAGTACCCCCACTTTATCCATATCAGCCAGAGTGAAAGGTCTGTTCACACCCCAGCATCTGGGCTAAGACTCCCAGGGAAGGATCCTCTGTGTTTCAGAAAACGACTCCAGAGCCAGCGTGAGGGCCTCTGGCCATAAAGGAAAAGCTAGGCTGCTCTGGTTCAGGGAGGGGGATCTGGGGATGGGAGGCCAGACAGGAGACGATAGGTACAGGGGAGGGGGCCACTGGCATGGTCAAGGGCCACAGCCAGAGCTGCAGAAGTAGCTTGCGAGGTCTGGGGACAGAAACACTGTTTGCTTCTCTGGATTGTACATTTCTCCAACGGAAATCAGTGACAAGGTCAGAGGACCCTGCCTGGGCCATCACACACACCTCCACCAACCATCAGGGTCCTCAGGTTCACAGGTGAACAGGAGACCATAACCCCCACCCCCAGGAGCTCACAGAACTCATAGCGAGGGCACTGGGCTCCTCCCCAGATCTGAGGCAACCTTAACTAGTTCCCCAGCTGACATCTGGATAAACCAACAGCTACATTAAACTTGCTATAGGGAGAGCAAACGGTAGGGAGTGAGCATCTGCCTTATGGAAACCAAGGCCAGCCCTGAACCCTGGATGAGNGCAGAGCCTGTGCAGACGTGCTCCCGGCTGGAGGACGCGTGGGGCACGTGAGCCCCGGAGGCTGCTGGCATCCCCAGACGAGACCCATTCTGCACCGTTCTCCTCAGCTCACCTCCCCTCGACTCTTTGCCCTCCTTCCAGCCCTCTCTGCGCCTTTGGCTCCACAGAACGATCCTTACTCTCGCCCTTTCTCTCCTGGCCTGCCTCCACCATGCCTGGGCCCAGCTGGCTCCGAGACCCAGCCTCCTGGTCCTCCGCCTCGGCTCTGCTCCCTGCTCCCAGTCACACCTGTCTCTTCTGCACTGTGCCTCTCTGAGGCTCCTCATGGATCACTCCCCTGAGGTCAGGCCAGGCTCCATCCCCTCTGTGTCCACACCTCGTCATCAGGGGCCACCCTCCACCAAATCTGTATCCTCTTCCTGGGGAGGGCTTGCGTGGTCTAACTCATACCATGTACCTTGGATGAGATACGAAGTCCTGATTTTATCTTGGGTGAGAAGCCTCCCTGTGGGGAATGTCTATGATAGGTGGATTCTATGATAAATTGTGCCTGAGCAAAGCCATATGCAGTTTTATTGTTTAACTATGCTATGTTTCGAGTACATGAAACTAACATGTAAACATAAGTTACATGAACGCCTCATGATGATATGTCTCAGCCACCTCAGACCCACAATAGAAGTTTCACAGAGTTCTGTGCCTTTTATATACGTGACACAACCATTTACAGATCCAAACCTGGGATCGTTGTGAAAGAGGCAGACCATTCCACATGAAGAAAAGTTTAAGCAAATGAGGAAAAAAAACCCACAGTCCAAGCAATCAAGGATACAGAGGGGCTTCTGAACAAAATAAGGGGCATGTCCTCCTTCATCTAAGAAATATGAGAAGGTCCTTACCGAAGTTTATTAAATCTTGTCCTAAAGGGGAAGAGTTCAACAAACTCGAGACAATCTCCTTTTGCAGCTAGTATTAATAAATGAGCATCTGCACAAAAGTGCAATATTTGGAGAAACGAAGGGAACTCTGAAAACTGCCATNTTTTTTTTTTTTTCCAGCCAAAAAGCTTTGATCCAGTAAGCAAAGTAGCAAAGTGATATGGAATCAATTAACAGTTATAACTGCATTATGTGACTGAAGGGGATCCAAATATGCCGTCCCCAAAGACATCTCTTTAGTAAAAAATTATTTTGAATTGAAGGCAGATGAGAGGCAGCAGATGCAGGAACAACTCTCTGCTCTTCCACTTTCTGCCTAAAAGCAAGGCAAACACTTTGTGAAGGTGTTCCTCTTCCTTCACCTGTAACAGGAAGAGGAAAATGACTTTATTGTTGCTGCTGCTGCTGCTAAGTTGCTTCAGTCGTGTCCAACTCTGTGCGACCCCATAGACGGCAGCACACCAGGCCCCCCCTCCCCCATCCCTGGGATTCTCCAGGCAAGAACACTGGAGTGGGTTGCTATTTCCTTCTCCAATGCATGAAAGTGAAAAGTGAAAGGGAAGTCGCTCAGTTGTGTCCAACTCTTTGTGACCCCATGGACTGCAGCCTACCAGGGTCCTCTGTCCATGGGATTTTCCAGGCAGAGTGCTGGAGTGGGGTGCCATTGCCTTCTCCATCTAATATTGTTAAGTAGTAGGAAAAAGGAGTCCAGAAGGGTGGTGGCTAAAAGACAAAGAAGGGAAAAGCCCAGGAAAATAGAACAAAGGAAGGTCTGAGGACTGGGGTGAGAACCCCAGGTTTTTAAAACAAACAGCCCACCTGGTTAGTCCAATTTACATAGGGCAGACCAGGGGGAGGAGAAAAAACATATAAAAAGAGGAGCCAGGGACTTCCCTGGTGGCCCAGTCGATAAGACTCTGCTCATAATGCAGGGGGCACAGGTTCGAGCCCTGATCAAGGAACTAGATCCCACATGTCACAACTGAGAGCTGGCTCAGCCTAAATAAATAAAATTTTTTTAAAAAAGAGCAAAAATTGGGTCGGGGGTTTCTCTTCTGTTTGTGTCTTTTAGGTTGGCCCACCCTCACGCCTAGAGGATGTATTTTCCTTTGCTTTCTAAATAAACTGAGCTGTAACATGGAGCTGTAACACTGGCCCATTCAAGGAAATTACACGGGGCTGTAACACTGGTCTGTCCATTGCTTCAGATTTTTGTTGCGACGAGACAAAACTAAGGACATCACAAACTCCCCCGACAATATCATTGCAGAGTCACAGACTTGAGCCTGCATAATAAACCTTACTAAACAACCCATGTGTTTCACTAGCTTCCCTATATATTCACCTTCCCCAAATTCCCTACATCTAGAAGCCCAGAGCCCCTTTCCTTTGTCTAGTTAATTCTTCACAATCTATTGCTAATTTGTTAAAATGGTACATAAGCCCCAGGTCTAACTGACTGTTTGGGGCTTTTACTTCATTGTTGTGAACCCCCTCCCCACAAACTGCATGTAAAAATATTAAAACCAATAAAATATGCATGCCTTTTCTCTTGTTGATCTGTCTTTTGTCAGCTTAATTTGCAAGCCTCATTTATAAACCTAAAAGGGTAGAGGAAAAGGTTTTCCTCCCCTACATGACAAACGATTATTTGCCATTCAGTTAAATAGCTAGCATTAAGAATTTACTCAGAAACAGTTATTTTCATAGTGTGTTTATAATCCAGCTGTGGGTGATTTAGCTTTATTACTTAAAAAACTGTACATCCTACACTATCCACTTCAGAACTCCATCCCTCTATTTTCTCCTTGTGTTGTAGGAGAAGGGGAGATGAGGCAAGCAGGTACAACTGCCATTCATTCAAAAAGATCAGTTTAAAAAAAACAGGAGAGGGAGAGGGGGCCTACTGTTTTAAAGTTGTCGCACTAGCTATATTCCAGGATTTAATTTTTAAATAGTCTTAATTTGCCTCCTTATTAATACCTTTAACACTACTAAGTGTTTACAAAACACTGGAAACTTGTTAAAAATGAGTAAGCCATGATACCTATCCTTAAAGGTCTTACAATCCAACAGGAGACAGTTAAAACATAGGGTGTGAAATGAAGAGACCACAGGCAACATAACAACAGCCTGTGTCAGAATAAGGAACAGTGTGAGAGCAGATAATGTAACACAGCGTGGGCTGACAACCTTGAATAGAGAAGATGGCCCTTGAGCTCACGAAAAGTTCCTTGTTAAGAGAACAATGCCCATGCAAGGGACACAGTTCTGATCCCTGGGTTGGGAAGATCCCCTGGAGCAGGAAACGACAATCCACTCCAGTATTCTTGCCTGGAAAATCTCATGGACAGAGAAGCCTGGTGGGCCACAGTCCATGGGGTCACAGAGAATTGACCCCAACTGAGCACCTGAGCACACACACCACTTTTATATTGATGTGTCATTCACAAATCCATCGCAAAGATTTCTAGAAAGCCAAGACACCACCCTCCCCGAAAACAGACCCAAATATCCAACTGACTTGACGAACCCATCAAATTCAATATCTTTTACACACAACTTAGGATCTTTCCTTACAAACTTGGTCTTCTTCACCATAGATATCCTACCTGTTCCTCAAGAGAGAAATCTGAGTCCAACTTGACTCCTACCATCAAACCATTCATTGTCAAGTCCTTTCCTATTGACTTTTACCCTCTGCTGCTGCTAAGTCGCTTCAGTCGTGTCCGACTCTGTGTGACCCCATAGATGGCAGCCCACCAGGCTCCCCCGTCCCTGGGATTCTCCAGGCAAGAACACTGGAGTGGGTTGCCATTTCCTTCTCCAGTGCATGAAAGTAAAAAGTGAAGTGAAGTCAGTCACTCAGTCGTGTCCGATTCTTAGCGACCCCATGGACTGCAGCCCACCAGGCTCCTCCGTCTGTGGGATTTTCCAGGCAAGAGTACTGGAGTGGGGTGCCATTGCCTTCTCTTTACCCTCTGAATGCCTTTCAAATTCCCTGATACTGGGAGAGACTTAGGGAAGGATGAGAAGAGGGAGTCAGCCGATGATAGCTGGGTGGCATCACCGATGCAATGAACATGAACTTGGGCAAACTCAGGGAGATTATGAGGGACAGGGAGGCCTGGCATGCTGCAGTCCATGGGGTTAAGAGCATCAGACAGGACTGGGCAACTGAACAACTACAACAACCCTTCAAATAAGTTCAGTTTTTCAATTTTCTCCGTCACTACCATAATTAAAACTATGATCATCAACCACTTCAACTGTTGCATTACTTGAGAACTTTTAACCTCAAAGAGGCTCTGTCAAGCCCAATGAAGTAAAAACAGAGAACCATGGCTTGAAACCACCCTTCCTGTGCTTCTAGTCCCAAGAAGCCCATGATAGGGCATGTGCATTTCTGAGAGTAATGAAGATGGGCAGAGGGAGCATGTTTATTAAGCACATATTTTATGCCAGGCTCATACTCAGCTTTACATATATGTGTTAGCTCTTGTATCTTAATGCTAACACTTTGACTTCTAAAAAAAATAGTAGACTCAAAGCATTTCAACACTAAAGGTCTTTTTTGTTTCTCCCTAGTAAATGATGGAGCAGGGTTCAAACCCAAGCCTGGGTGACACTTAATTGCTGAACTTTTTGCATAACCCAGTCTTCCCCCATGTGATTTGTTTGGTTGTGTCTAAAAAGCAAGGAGGCTTAAATGACATTGTTTTGATGCTCGAATTTGACTGCCTGGAATTGGGAACTGCTTGTGGGAGATGGCACTGGAACAGACCTCCAGATGTTGTAGAGAGATCACCAACAAGCTGAAGTGCAGTTGAGAGGCTGATAAACATGACGAGACAGTGGTTTAGTGGTGTAAAGTTCTCTACTGTGGCCTCTCTGGACCATAATGCTTGGTGAACATCCAATTGAGTTTGAGTCAATGCTTAGAGATAAGTGTGGGTAATTGGAATCTATCTAGAATTACCTTCTAAATTGACTTTGACTTTCCCGGTACTATGATGTCGGACTTTCTGAACTCCTTACATAGAAACTACCCTGGAACTGCAATCCATTGAGGGGGTTTGTTATATGGATGCTTACTTAGCATTAATGTTATTTCCATAACAGTTCAAACAGCGTTAATAAAAATTTTCTGTGTGAATCATTAAAAGATTAAAAAAAAAACAAAACCACACATTGGTAATATCCTTCCAAGAGACACAGACATAGAGGACAAAGGTATGAACACCAAGGTGAGGAGAGAGGGGTGGGGTGATTTGGGAGGTGGGAACTGACATCTACAGACTGCTCTATGTAAAACAGAAAGCCAGTGAGACCCACTGTATAGCACAAGGAACTCCACTCAGAGCTCTCTGGTGTAAAGAAGGAATACATCTATACATAGAGCTGATTCACTCTTCCGGTACAGCAGAAACTAACGCAATACTGTAAAGCACCATACTTCAATAAAAAATTCTTAAGAACACATCAGCTTTCCATTGCTTCTAAAGGAAAAATGAATAAGCCTTAAAACATCCTACATGCATGTGTTCGTTAATGTTCGATCTTGTACAAAACAAGATGAGAAATGTGTAACTGTGCACTTGTAATTAATTGATTACCACTGTAAGGATTTGCGCTGTGATATCAACCTCCACCTTGAATAACTGGAAACTCTCAGTTTGCCATATTTCAGTGGATGCAAGAGGAGGGAAAAGATTGGGGAGAAGATGGTGATTCTACATGGCACACACTTCTTCAAACAAAATTTTTGATTATAAATATTTTCAAATACAAAGTGGAGAGAATATACAACAAACTCAATATACCCATCATAAACATGGAACAATTATCAATATTTTGCACTCATTTTTTTTTTTTTTGTAGCTGAAGTATTTTAAGGGAAATGCTAACCCTCATGTCACCTCATTTCAGCATGTTTTAATGGGCATCTTTAACAATGTACACAACTTCTTGAATACAATGTCATCATACATAGCAAAAACAGCAAGAATTCCTTGGTATTACCTAAGTCAAAGCCATATTTTAAATTTTTACATCTTCTCCAAAAATGTCTTTTTCACATATGAGTTATTAAAACCAGAATCTAAACAAGGAGTTATCTAAGTAGTCTTCCCATCTTTTAAATCTTTCATCCCTTTGACTTTAAGAAACTGGTTAGTTGTCCTATAGAATGTCCTACATTCTGAATGCCTCAGTTTGATCCCTTTGTGGCCTCATTTAACTTATTTTACCAGGAAATTTTCTGTAAATTGGAAGTTAACTTGAAAGATTTACGTAAATTCAGGTTTAGCGTCCTTCCATATGTCACCAAGAACACGTAAGCAGGTGTGAAACACTTGGCATCACAGAGGAGGGGCGTGATATCTAGCCCTCTCCTCTGTGAAACTGAAATAGCTATGATGGTGGTGACTGACTGGCTCCTCCATTATAAAACTTCCAGTAACTTCATCGAGTTTTACCTAATAGCTTCATTACTTGATGATCTTTGCTCTGAGTTCATTTTTTTAGGATTACAAAATGGTGATTTTCTAACTATTTAATTTCTTCCATATTTACTTGTTGGAATTTCTCTTTGTGAAAAACTTTCCCCTTGTCAATGAAGACTCTTCGTTAACCCTAAAGCATAGTTCATAGTTCTTCATTGTTTTCCTTTAATTGACAATAGATGCTGCTCCAGGGCCTAATCTGTGTCTATGTATGTACCAATGACTTCACTGAGAGACTTACATATCTAAATTCACCCATTTAAAGTTTACAGTTCAGTGGTTTTTGGTACATTCAAAGAGTTGTGCAATCATTATCACAATAAAATTTTAGAGCACTTTCAACATCCACCCCTCAAAAAACTCATACCCATTAGCAGTCACTTCCCATCATCCCCACACCCTAGTCTTAAGTAATCACTCATTCAATTTCTGTCTCTATGGATTTGCCTGTTCTGTATATTTTACATAAATGGAATCATGCAATGTGTTAACTTTTGTGACTGATTTTTTTCACTTAGTATAATATTGTCAAGGTTTATCTATTTTGGACCATGAAATATTAGTACTTCATTCTTTTTTAATTGATGAATAATTTTTTTTGTATCTATATACTATACTTTGTTTATCCATTCATCAATTAATGGACATATAGGTTATTTCCATTTGAGTGTTTTATCAATAATAGTATCATGAATATTTGCATATGAGTTTTGATATGGGCTTATGTTTTCAATTCTCCTGGGTAGATAGCTAAGAGAGGAATTGCTTGATCATATGATAATGCTATGTTTGGCCTTTCAAGTAGCTTCCAGACTGCTTTCAAAAATGGCTCTATTATTGTACATTACCACAAGCAATATATGAGTGTTACAACTTCTCCACCTCTTCATCAACACTTGATACAATTATCTTTTTATTTTAGCTATCTTAGTATATGTGTATTTTGCCTGGAAAATCCCATGGATGGAGGAGGCTGGTGGACTGCCGTCCATGGGGTCGTGATGAGTCAGACGCGACTGAAGTGACTTAGCAGCAGCAATATGTGTAAAGTACATTTTAATTGTGCTTTTGATTTTTATTTCCCTAATGACTAAAATTGTTGAGTATGTTTTCATATGCTTATTGTCCCTTTGTATATCTTCTTTGGAGAAAAGTTTATTCCAATTCTTTGCCTATCTTTCATTTTGCCATAGTCCTATAGGATTATAGCCCCTGTTATGACTTCATTTAACCTTAATTACTATTAAAATTCCTGGGTTTCCCTGATGGCTCAGATGGTAAAGAATCTGCCTGCAATGCAGGAGACCAGGGTTCAATCCCTGGGTTG
>SJYV01017248.1:0-10427 GCA_006410875.1 Neotragus pygmaeus
GTGCACCAGCCCCAAGCATCCAGTATCATGCATTGAACCTGGACTGGCAATTCATTTCATATTTGATATTATACATGTTTCAATGCCATTCTCCCAAATCATCCCACCCTCTCCCTCTCCCACAAAATCCAAAAGGCTGTTTTGTACACCTGTGTCTCTTTTGCTGTCTTGCATAGAGGGTCATCATTACCATCTTTCTAAATTCCATATATATGTGCTAGTATACTGTATTGGTGTTTTTCTTTCTGGCTTACTTCACTCTGTATAACAATTCTCTTTTCTATCACACAAATTTGCAAAATTATTTATTTTTCAAAATACTTTTCAACATTTTTACTTATGAGAATTACATATACTAAAACATTTAATTTTGTAATAATGAAGATGGTAACATTATACAAAATAATACTAAGTATACAAGCAATATCACATATATTATCAATATATATGATCCTTTTGCTATTTATAGATGGTTTATAAAATTTTACACAATTTAGCATAATAACGAATAAATAGTTAACATTAACATGTGGATACAGAAACAACATGGCAAAATATAGTAAGTATTAAAGAGAAGATCATAGGCCCCAAATGTCCTCACTTTTGCCCAGGATATCAAACCTAGACTTAATACCTAACTAAATTGCAATTTCCACTTTCCCTAGAAACTGTACTCTTAATTGACCAGTGTGGACTTTTCCAGTTAGCACCAGTATAGTCTGTCACTATTGCCCAAAGAAAGAAGAGGCTATCTGAATAATAAAATCCACTCCACAACTTTCCACTCAAAAAAATGAAAAAATAAATAAATTCCTGGCTTAAAAATAACCCTATTGCTTCTTTTGCTCATCTCACTTTTGTTCCACCCTCCTGCTTATAATGGGGCTTCCCTTGTGGCTCAACTGGTAAAGAATCCACCTGCAATGCAGGAGACCTGGGTTCAGTTTCTGGGTTGGGAAGATCCCCTGGAGAAGGGAAAGGCTACCCACTCCAGTATTCTGGCCTAGAGAGTTCCATGAACTGTATAGTCCACAAGATTGTAAAGAGTTAGACATGACTAAGTGACTCTCACTTTCACCTGCCTATGACAACCTTGGAGCACTGTTCCTGTTCTTAGAAAGGATGCTGATGGATTCATGAAAATTTGAGTAAAGCCAATCAAGATCTTTAAATTTACTTAGTTTAATTTTGTTTTTAATATAATATCAGGGTATTTAAAAGTTAAACAATGTAAATTTTCTGGAATCAAGTTTGATGCCAAACAACTCCAATATCAAAACACTGTAAGGGAGGGAAGAAAAATAATGTTTCTCTACCCTTCTAAGAATCTTGATTGAGGTCTGCCTTATAATAAAGACAGCTTAACAAGGGGAAAACAGAAGTTTATATACACTTTCTCTATGCATGGGGGATATCCAGGAAAACAGTAATTCCTGAAACTGAGCAGCACCCTGCAGGGCCTTCTCAGGTACAAAAGCCCCTCTATGTTCCCAGTTTATTGTTTGTAGGAAAACAACAACAATAAAATTTTAGTCTCCTAGGCCTTCCATAAGTTCCAAATAGAAAGCATGGTTAGTCAATCAAGAAAAGTAGTGATAATTTAAACAGTGCAGCTATGCCTGCTAAGTCACTTCAGATGTGTCCAACTCTTTGCGAACCTATAACTGTAGCCTGCCAGGCTCCTTTGCCTACTGGAGTCTCTAGGCAAGATTATTGGAGTGGGTTCCCTTGCCCTCCTTCAGGGGTTTTTCTTGACCCAGGGATTGAATCCATGTCTTTTATGTCTCCTGCATTGACAACTGAGTTCTTTAATCCTAGTGCTGCCTGGGAAGCAAATTTAGACAGTAGTTCCCTCATAAAACAGTACTAGTTCCTCCTTAAAGGATATTTTTAACAATATGATATGTACCTTGACTTGTTTTGCAGAGATTAGTATGCCACTCACATAAAAGATAGTGACTATGGGCTGACCACAAGCAGTAAACCCCAGAATGGTTGGAACCAGATGGTTGATTATTAAGATTCAGAAACACCACTCTGTTTTCTCACCACTAACCAAACAGAAGAAAGTCCACAAGTTGATCACATACCCTGTGACAGTCACCTAATATTGCTTTAAAAACCTTTCCCTAGAGAAGGTGGGATGAATTGAGAGAGTAGGCCATGTGTAAAATATATAGCTAATGGGAAATTGCTGAATAGTGTAGGATGCTCAACATGATGCTTGGTGACAACCTAGAAGGGAGATTCAAGGGTGGCCCGGGGGGGTGGATAATATATTGATATCTATGGTTGATTCATGATGATATATGGCAGAAACCAACACAATATTGTAAATCAATTATCCTCAAATATAGAAGAAAAAAAAACTTTTTTAAAAGCCATTGGGTATTTGGGTCTTTTGAACATGAGCTGCTCACTCTTCTTGTTTGGCACCCTGCAATAAACATGTACTTTCCTTTACAACAATTCATGGTCAGTAGACTGGCTTTGCTGTATGGTGGGTGAGTGAACCCAAGTTTAGTTAAGTAACACTCCTGAAATCATACAAGCTACTACTTTAAATAACATCTCCAGATAAAAAGACAAGAAGATGTTGAAGTGTCTGTGTGTGTGTGTGTGTGTGTGTGTTTGGTACGGTTATGAAATGTTTTTAGTCAAATCACAATAAACTAGGATATGGTTGTTATGCAGATTTAAATCTTTGCCCTTTCCACTGACAAGAATTTCTATCCTCTCTGCCTAGTTTTGCTGAAGGAAGGGGGTGATTTTCCAGAGCCAGAGAGTGGACGCTTGTCTAACACATGGAAATGAATTATCTGAGGAGATACATGTACTGACAATGCAAGAGACTTTAGACTGCCGGGGTGGAGAACCAGAAAGTAAAGGAACCCAGGAAGACTGCTCTGGCACGTGGCTTGCAGTCTCGGTTTTTATGGTGATAAGATTAGTTTCTCTGTTGTCTTTGATCGTTTTGATCCAGGGTCCTTCCTAGTGGTGCACGCCAAGATTCATGACAGCGAGAAAGATTTCGCTGGGATGTGGTAGGACCCTGTGGCATCTCCTTTTGTCCTTTCCCAAACTCTCCCGGTTGGCGGTGGCTTGTTAGTTTCATGTTCCTTACCAAGACCTCCTGTTGTAAAATAATTCAGGCAAATGGTTAATACGGTGCCTGGCCAGGAAGGGCAGTTTCAGTCAATGTTTCCTTAACAGTATAATAAGGGAGAGCCCTGTACAAAAAGAGATTTNTGCCAGTGCAGGAGATGCAAGAGATGCAGGTTCAATCCCTGCATCTGGAAGTTCTCCTGGAGAAGGGAATGGCAACCCACTCCAGTATTCTAGCCTGGAAAACCCATGGGCCGAGGAGCCTGGTGGGCTATAGTCCATGGGGTCCCAACAGAGTTGGACACGACTTAGTGACTAAACAACAATAACAAAAGGGGAAATTAAATTGAAATGAAGTCATTTCAGTGGGCCCTGATTCAGATGACTGATGACCTTGTTAGATGGCGATCAGGACCCAGACACACAGAGAGGAAGGCCGTGTAAAGACAGAGCGAGAAGATGCCTGTCTTCAAGCTAAGAGAGGCCTCAGAAGCAACTAACTCTGTTGACACCTTAATCTCAGATGTCTGGCCTCCAAAATGTAAGAGAATATATTTCTGGTGCTTAAAGCCATACTTTGTCATGACAACCCTACCAAACAAATACACTGGCCGTCCTTGGTGGTCTTTAGCTCATCGATGCATCATTCCCGTCTCTCGCTATGTCTTCCCATGGTGTGGCCCCTCACTGCAATGTGTACCCCTGGGTCTCTGCCTCCTCTTCTTATAAGGACACCAGTCATTACATTAGGGCTCACCCTGAGCCAGTATGACCTCATCTTAACTAATTACACCTGCTTATGCAAAGAGTTGACTGATTGGAAAAGACCCTGATGCTGGGAGGGATTGGGGGCAGGAGGAGAAGGGGACNCCTGCAATGGCAGTGTATGTCACCAGTATCGGGACTGGCTGTGTGCTCCAGCATGGACCTGCAGTGATCTATCTGTAGGCCACAACAGACAGGTTACTTATGGGGTGAGTGGCAGGTCAACCAGGAGAGTGGCCTTTATTAAGCAGGTCCATATCTCCAAATCTTGGATTAGTAAGAAATAACTTTTGGTGACTAAGATCTCTAAAGTATAAGCGAGGAAAGCTACTGGTTTATTGTCACCAACTCTCATCTCGACCAATTTTTTTCCTGAAAAAGGAAAGAAGATAATCCTGGTGAATGGATACTCTATGATGTAAGAATACTTTTCATTTTTCTACCCAACAGGAATAAAACTGCAGAGGGGGCTTTCAGCGCTTTCTTATGATAGACTTGTGTCCAAAAAATACAGGATTGAGCCTGGAAAAGTTTCTCCTAGTTACATCTTGGGAAATTTGAGCATGAAAATAAATTATGATAGTAGCGGATTACAACCTATTGAATGAAATATGCACCCAGAGTCCATGCTGATTTAAATAAATGAATAAATGAGACAGAAGGAAGAGTTCTTCCCTAGGGTAGAATGCTGACTGATACATGTGAAAGGAATGAAGGAATTAGAACATTATCATCTGAAAATATTTATAAGGATGGTGATTCAGGCAAGAGACATTACTAGATGCTGCAGTTGGTGGGTAGAATTTGATGGTAAAAGGATATTTGTTGGAGTCTGAGTGCATCTTCCACAAAATACTTCTCAATTAGAAAGGAGGTGATTTGCAGTGGAGAGACTGGCAAATACCAAGATGATCAGGTGATACTTTCAGTGGTGGGAAGAGTTGATGCTGTGTGCACTGAAATCAACATGGTTCTTGTCGAACCTAATCTCCCAGTTCATTCCACCATCCCCTTCCCCTCCTGTGTCCACATGTCATTCTCTACATCTGTGTTTCTATTCCTGCTCTGCAATTACGTTCATCTGTACCATTTTTCTAGAGCACACATATATGTGTTAGTATACAATATTGCTTTTTCTCTAACTTACTTCATTCTGTATGACAGGCTCATCCACATCACTACAAATGACCCTATTTCATTTCTTTTTATGGCTTAATAACATTCCATTAAATAAATGTATCATGTCTTCTTTATCCATTCATCTATTGACGAACTTTTAGTTTAGTTCCTTGTCCTGGCTATTGTAAATAGTGCTGCAGTGAACTCTGAGGGACATGTGACTTTTTGAATTATGGTTTTCTCAGAGAATATGCTCAACAGTGAGATTGCTGAGTAATATGGTGGTTCTATTTTTAGTTTTTAAGGAATCTCCATACTAAATACTCTACCGTGTGTAAAACAGGTAACTAGTAGGAACCTGCTGTATAGCACAGGGAGCTCAGCTTGGCGCTCCGTGATGACCTGGAGGCATGGGATGGGGGTGAGGGAGCTCCAAGATGGAGGGGATATATGTATACCTACAGCTGATTCACTTCATTGTACAGCAGAAACTGATATAACACTGTAAAGCAATAATACTCCAATTAAAAAAAGAACCAGAAATTTGTTCCTGTCAGGGATCCTGTGGTCATGTATGGATGTGAGAGTTGGACTGTGAAGAATGCAGAGCACCAAAGAATTGATGCTTTTGAACTGTGGTGTTGGAGAAGACTCTTGAGAGTCCCTTGGACTGCAAGGAGATCCAACCAGTCCATTCTGAAGGAGATCAACCCTGGGATTTCTTTGGAAGGAATGATGCTAAAGCTGAAACTCCAGTACTTTGGGCACCTCATGGGAAGAGTTGACTCATTGGAAAAGACTCTGATGCTGGGAGGGATTGGGGGCAGGAGGAGAAGGGGACGACCGAGGATGAGATGGTTAGATGGCATCACGGACTCAATGGACATGAGTCTGAGTGAACTCCGAGAGATGGTGATGGACAGGGAGGCCTGGCGTGCTGCAATTCATGGGGTCGCAAAGATTCGGACACGACTGAGCGACTGAACTGAAATGAACGGAGGGATCCATGGTCTGAGACTGTCGTGAGGAAGCATCAAGCATCATTCTCTTTATATTAAGACAGGGAAAGTGTGAGGAATATTCCTAGACTGGAGAAGACTGAAAAGACAACTACATGCAGTGTGTGATCCTGGACAGAATCAGGAACCAGAAAAGAACGGAGGTGGCATTAGGAAAGTTAGCAATATTTGAATGGGATCCGTGAGTTGGATGCCAATGTACTGAAGTTAATGTCTTGATTAAGAAGGTTGTATAGTGTTTACCTAGAAGAGTGTTTTTGGAGGAAAACACACTGTAATATTTAAAGGTATCAGCAGCTGCCTCACAAATGATTCTAAAAAAAGACTAATGATATAATGATCACAGATAGATAGGAGATATGATGGGGAAAAGGTGGTAAAATTTAAATTGTTGTAGGAGATATGGAAAATTTTTATACTGTTCTGACTAGTTTTCTGTATTTCAAAATGGACCATTGAAAAGAAAGTGGAGAGATGCTGGAAGAGAGTATCCTGATAAAAATATTATTCTTAGTAATGAGCTTTCTATCAGAATCAGTCAAAAATTTAATTAGCCCTTAGCATGCTCTAGTCTGCCAGGTTAATTATAATGGAAATATCCAACAAATGGAAATTATTAATATAGTTATTCACTTTTAAATCAGGGCCATAACGACACAGAATTTTATTACCCACTGCAAAGCAGTGTCTATAGTCCAAAAAATTTCCAGGGAGAACTGAAGATTCCCTTTTCATTTTTATTTTAGTTCTTTATAGGTTTTAAAATAAGATTCTTTCATTTTGAAGATCCCTAAAGAAAATTTCAAAAATATTGAGAATTGGGGAAAAAAAAACAAAGAAAATCTATCGCTTGTGTTAACATTCTGGTTCATTATCTTCCCCATTTTCTGAAGCAGTCTTTTGTCTTGTTTGAGACAAGTCTAATTACATTTATGCACACTTTTATCCTCTGGGTCTTTCTCCTAGTGTCTCTAGTGTTTTTCCATGCTGCCACATGGTCTTTCTCAATTACAACTTTAATGGCTAATAATACTTCATCATGTAGAATTACTGCTGTGGGCTACTTGCCCATCTCTGTGGATGACAGAGCAGGGAAGCAAACAGGGCTTGAACCTTGATGTCCAAACACACTGCTGCTGCACTTCTGGGTCCAAGATGATTCATTTTCAAATTGACTTTAGTAGGATTTTTCTATTACTATAATCAAAAGTTGATAAGAGAGCTCACAGTTTAGAAGTTTGGAAACAATTGTCAGTGATGAAGGGACCAATGCCTTGAAGACAAGGAAGTTTATTGTCAGAGACTAGCCTTGTTATAACCTCAGATATGCAGATGACACCACCCTTATGGCAGAAATCGAGAGGAATTAAAGAGCCTCTGAATGAAGGTGAAAGATGAGAGTGTGAAAAAGCTGGCTTAAAACTTAACATTCAAAAAACTAAGATCATGATATCTGGTCCCATCATTTCATGGCAACAGATGGGGAAACAATGGAAACAGTGACAGACTTTATTTTCTTGGGTTCCAAAATCACTGTGGATGGTGACTGCCGCCATGAAATTAAAAGACCCCTGCTATAACAAACCTAGGCAGCATACTGAAAAGCTGAGACATCAGTTTGCTGACAAAGGTCCATATAGTCAAAGCTATGGTTTTCCAGTAGTCATGTATGAATGTGAGAGTTGAACCATTAAAGAAGACTGAGTGCTGAATAATTGATGCTTTTGAACTATGGTGCTGGAGAAGACTCTTGAAAGTTCCTTGGACTGCAAGGAGATCAAACCAGTCAATCCTAAAAGAAATCAGTCCTGAGTATTCATTGGAAGAACTGATGCTGAAGCTGAAGCTCCAAAATTTTGGCCACCTGATGAGAAGAACTGATTCATTGGAAAAGACCTTGATGCTGGGAAAGATTGAAGGCAGGAGGAGAAGAGGATGACAGAAAATGAGATGGTTGGATGGTATCACCTACTCAGTGGATATGAGTTTAAGCAAACTCTGGGAAATCGTGAAAGACAGGGGACAGGGAAGCCTCGCATGCTTCAGTCCATAGGGTTGCAAAGAGTTGGGCAGGAGTGAGCGACTGAACAATAGAATGTCCCTTCCCCACATTTTACCATCACAATAATGGTTCCAATATAATAAGAGTGGGTCACAGTAAAAAGGGCTAAAATCCAGGGACTCTGAGAAGCAGGATTTCAGTTCAGTTCAGTTCAGTCACTCAGTCGTGTCCGACTCTTTGCGACCCCATGAATTGCAGCACACCAGGCCTCCCTGTTCATCCCCATCTCTCGGAGTTCACTCAGACTCATGTCCATCGAGTCCGTGATGCCATCCAGCCATCCCATCCTCGGTCATCCCCTTCTCCTCCTGCCCCCAATCCCTCCCAGCATCAGAGTCTTTTCCAATGAGTTAACTCTTTGCATGAGGTGGCCAAAGTACTGGAGTTTCAGCTTCAGCATCATTCCCTCCAAAGAAATCCCAGGGCTGATNGATGGCATCACGGACTCGATGGACATGAGTCTGAGTGAACTCCAGGAGATGGTGATGAACAGGGAGGCCCAGTATGCTGCGATTCATGGGGTCGCAGAGTTTGACATGACTGAGTGACTGAACTGACTATGAACAAGATTGTTGAGAGTCCCTTGGACAGCAAGTATATCCAACCAATCAATCCTAAAGGAAATCAACCTGGAATATTCATTGTAAGGATTGATGCTGAAGCTGAAGCTCCAATCCTTTGGCCACCTGATGCCAAGAACTGACTCATTGTAAAAAACCCTGATACTGGGAAAGATTAAAGGCAAAAGGAGAAGGGGCCAACAGAAGATGAGTTGGTTGGATGGCATCACCAACTCAAAGGAAATGAGTTTGAGCAAACTCTGAGAGATAGTGAAGGACAGGGAAGCTTGATGTGCTGCAGTCCATGGGGTCACAAACAGATATGACTGAATGACTGAAAAACAAGAACAACAACACATTTTATCTCAGGACTTATTGAAGATCATCTTCTGATGTCTCATCGCAGGAAGAATTTAGAGAAAGAAGTGGATTTATTTAGGGAGAAACACACTCCACAGACAGTGTTAGCCATTAGAGAAGGCAAAGCTGCAAAGAGTATGGAGTTGTTTGCTTTTATAAGGGTGGGTAATTTCATAGGCTAATGAGTGGGAAGGTTATTCCAGCTATTTTGGGGAAGGGATGGGGATTTCCAGGAAAAGGGCCACTCACCATTTTTTTACCTTTATAATCAGCTTTGCAACTGTCACGGTGCCTGGGGATGTTTCATTTAGTTTGCTGATGTGTTAAACAATGAGCCTATAGTGAGGTTCATTGTGTAACACATCAATACATCCAGTGGACGTCCACTTGTCCACCATCTTGGAGTCATTTGGTTCTAATCATTGTATCCTTGGGCTATTTCATTTTTTTAAATGTTGTGCCCTGCCTCCTTCTCCCCCATTTCAAAGTCACCTCATTTCATATAAAATGACTTTTTAAAATAGTATTTTTCACTTTTGCATTAAATTCTCTATCATTTATAAACTCTTTGCATTTTTTCTACACAGCTACAGTTCTTCTTAATGGTTTTCATATTAAGAAGATAATTTTGTTATTCTGATCAAATATGAAGTATGTGTTGAAGAGGAGCAGAATTTACTACCCCAAAATATGTCTCTTTGGTATAATAATTGTTTTTAAGAGACAACAGACTCAGGAGAAATTCTAAAAACCCAGAAGAAGTTGCCCTTTTAAAGAAGCATTTACATTTAAGAGGAAAATCTCTTTTTGTACAGGGCTCTCCCTTATTATACTGTTAAGGAAACATTGACTGAAACTGCCCTTCCTGGCCAGGCACCGTATTAACCATTTGCCTGAATTATTTTACAACAGGAGGTCTTGGTAAGGAACATGAAACTAACAAGCCACCGCCAACCGGGAGAGTTTGGGAAAGGACAAAAGGAGATGCCACAGGGTCCTACCACATCCCAGCGAAATCTTTCTCGCTGTCATGAATCTTGGCGTGCACCACTAGGAAGGACCCTGGATCAAAACGATCAAAGACAACAGAGAAACTAATCTTATCACCATAAAAACCGAGACTGCAAGCCACGTGCCAGAGCAGTCTTCCTGGGTTCCTTTACTTTCTGGTTCTCCACCCCGGCAGTCTAAAGTCTCTTGCATTGTCAGTACATGTATCTCCTCAGATAATTCATTTCCATGTGTTAGACAAGCGTCCACTCTCTGGCTCTGGAAAATCACCCCCTTCCTTCAGCAAAACTAGGCAGAGAGGATAGAAATTCTTGTCAGTGGAAAGGGCAAAGATTTAAATCTGCATAACAACCATATCCTAGTTTATTGTGATTTGACTAAAAACATTTCATAACCGTACCAAACACACACACACACACACACACA
>SJYV01017251.1:0-10296 GCA_006410875.1 Neotragus pygmaeus
GGAGGTGGATCATAGAGGATCCTACTGTGATTTATGTCAGAGAGTGTTTTGCCTATGTTCTCCTCTAAAGGAGCTTCTCTGGTGGCTCAGATGGTAACAAATTTGCCTGCCATGTGGGAAACCTGGGTTCAATCCTTGGGTTGGAAAGATCCCCTGGAAGAGGGCAGAGAAAACCACTCCAGTATTCTTGCTTGGACAATTCCCATGGACAGAGGAGCCTGGTGAGTTACAGTCCATGGGGTTGCAAAGAGTCAGATGCAACTGAGTGACTAAGCACACTGTTTAAAAAGGGAAATTCCATCACAAAGTTGAGTAGCAGGCCTAAAATTTATTCTTCCATATGATAGTTTATCTTTAAGTTGGAGCAATTAACCTGAGATAGTCTGCGAGATACACCTGTTTGCTAGCTGTCTCCCCAAACATATGATACTTATTGATGCTCTATATGTATAGAGTGCTGGGTACTCAAATAGAATTCAGTTCAGTTCAGTCGCTCAGTCGTGTCCCACTGTTTGCAACCCCATGAATCGTAGCACGCCAGGCTTCCCTGTTCATCACCATCTCCCGGAGTTCACTCAGACTCATGTCCATCAAGTACATGATGCCAGACAGCCATCTCATCCTCAGTCATCCCCTTCTCCTCCTGCCCCCAATCCCTCCAAGCATCAGAGTCCTTTCCAATGAGTCAACTCTTCTCATGAGGTGGCAAAGTACTGGATTTTCAGCTTTAGCATCATTCCTTCCAAAGAAATCCCAGGGTTGATCTCCTTCAGAATGGACTGGTTGGATCTCCTTGCAGTCCAAGGGACTCTCAAGAGTCTCTCCAACACCACAGTTCAAAAGCATCAATTCTTCAGCGCTCAGCCTTCTTCACATTCCAACTCTCACATCCATACATGACTACTGGAAAAACCATAGCCTTGACTAGACGGACCTTAGTCGGCAAAGTAATGTCTCTGCTTTTGATTATGCTATCTAGGTTGGNGTTGGATCTCCTTGCAGTCCAAGGGACTCTCAAGAGTCTCTCCAACACCACACTTCAAAAGCATCAATTCTTCAGCACTCAGCCTTCTTCATAGTCCAATTCTCACATCCATACATGACTACTGGAAAAACCATAGCCTTGAACAGACAGACATGTTCCATATAAATGGTGCAATAAAATCCCAAAGGCAAGAAGGGACCAGGCCAGATTCCTTCCTAGTGGTCTGGTTCCTCAGGCCTTCTGCTTACACAGGTTGGGTGGTCAAAGGGAGGAGGAAGGATAGGGAAGATGCAGCAGCTTTAAAACATGGGGCGAGGCAGAAGCAAAGACTCAGGCCATCTTCCTTCCTGGGGCTTCAAATTCTGGGTCTTGACACTAAGCTGCACCTAAGGAATTGTTCTACCCAAGCCTTGCTGCCAGGAAGCAGGCATGAGGAGATTAAAGTTTCAAGAGCTGAATGGAAGGCCCTCAGAGACAGCCTTACCCCAGACTTTCTCTAGGGGGTGGTCCTGTTTGATCTTAACAAAGGAATGCAGGAACAGAGGATGAGCAGTCAAACTACAGGGCAGATAAAGCAGAATCCTAGTCCCTCCTCAAGGGATATAGATAGTAATAGACCTTTGAGTTCTGCAGGAACTAAGGCCCCCATCCAAGTGAAAGGTGGAACAATGATGCTGACCCAACTGACTTCAATCAACTAAGACTTGGATTCTGTGGACCTTTGCCCCAATCCTATGCTGAGTTCTCCTCTGCTCAAGCCCCTTCATGATTATGCATGTTCAGCTCAGTTCAGTCGGTCAGTCGTGTCTGACTCTTTGTGACCCCATGGACTGCAGCACACCAGGCTTCCCTGTCCATCACCAACTCCCAGAGCCTAGTCAAACTCATGTCCATCACTTCAGTGATGCCATCCAACCATCTCATCCTCTGTCATTCCCTTCTCCTCCTGCCTTCAATCTTTCCCAGCATCAGGGTCTTTTCCAGTGAGTCAGTTCTTCGCATTACGTACCATAGCTTAAAACTTCCCCAGTTTTGCTGTCTGGGGATATACTGCTTTGGGAACAATCCTTGGTGTTCTGGTTACTTTCTGCAAGTAATAAACCCTTCTCCCTATCTTTGGCTTGATTGTGTCTTTTGGCTTGACATCCATGAAAAGACAGACATGAAACAGGAGGGAAGGGGGCAGGGCAAAACCTTTAAAAGAATGACAGCCTTTGGCGATAGTATAACATAAACTGGTTAGAACAAACTGGCTCTAAGATTTGACTTCCAGTAGACTGTGAGCCTCATTATGTGCTCATTGTAACACCTGAGCCTACTAAGCGGCACACTCATTGGCATTGTGATAGCTTCAAGGTCAACTATAACAAGCCAAAATGTTGCCCAGTTCCTGAAAATCCTTGCCCCTTATTCAAAATAGTTGGACTAATCCTCTCACTCATTAGCCCATGGAATTACTGAGCCCAAAAAAGTAACTGTTTTTCTAGTTTGGTCTCACTTTCCAAGATGACCGCATAGCCTGGGACTGCTCATGCCTTTTGAGACAGATCACATTCTTTCTATGGTATGTGTATCTCTCTAAATAAATCCACTGCCTGCCTAACACAATGCCTCTCATTGAATGCCTTCTGAGCTGAGATATAAAGAACCTGAGCCTCACTAAGCCTTGACACTGGGTGAATGATTCTAATTATAAGATCAAGTCCCAGTCTGGGTTTTGGTGGGGGGGGAGGGTTTCAAGTCCCAGCCCATGGTTTTAAGTCCCAATCTGAGGTGTGTGGTTTCTAATCCAATTTTCAGGCAACAAACTGAGTGTACAGCCAAAGTTCTGTGCCAGAGACTGGCCTTAGGTACCAAGCGGCAAGAACCAACCTCCCGCCGACCTGAAAGGACAGCCCAAGCACTCGGGGGGCTCTGCAGGGAGGGTCTGCATTCAGTAACTGGAAATCAACGCGGAAGCGTTCTAAAGGACTACATTAAAAAAACTGTTGGGGGTGGGCAAAAAAGCACAGCTAGGATTAAAAGGATTCCTGGCAGGCAGGGTTTTATTTAATTTGCCTGAAGCAAATTGATTACTGATGGTACTCCCATAACTCCTGGAAGGAAGACAACTCAATGAGCCGCCAGGAGGTCTGCCAGGCTGAGTCAGGCCAGAGACCGGAGCAAGAAGGAATCGCCACGCGCGGACGCAGGCCTCCTCGGAAGCACCGAGTTAGGGCGCAGGAAGACCGCGAGAACAAAACAATGGAGAGGAAGACAATGGCGCTGGCCTGGGTCACCGTGAACTCTGAAGGAATTAATCTACTTCTGGGAATTTAGCTGGAACAAATATTTTATTTCTGAGAATTCGGCTGGAGTAAATCTTAGCAAAAGGGGACCACTGACTCAGGGTGCCCTTTGGTCGCAGGGAGGTGTCACAAAAGGACGCCCTTCATTAGCCAGAAGTCCTAACGCTCTAGTCCTCATGGTTTTATCTCTAAGTTCCCGGGCGAATGAGTTGTATTCCAGTAGATGTGAAGTGGGATTTCTGAGCTGAGAGTCCCAAACCCTCCACTTCCTAAGGGCTTGAGGAGGCAACACCCAGACTCCCGTATCACTCAGATTTTTCCTTTCCTAGCACGCAGCAAGAGAAGGCAATGGCACCCCACTCCAGTACTCTTGCCTGGAGAATCCCATAGATGGAGGAGCCTGGTAGGCTGCAGTCCATGGGGTCGTGAAGAGTCAAACACAACGGAGCGACTTCACTTTGACTTTTCACTTTCATGCATTGGAGAAGGAAATGGCAACCCACTCCAGTGTTCCTGCCTGGAGAATCCCAGGGACGGGGGAGCCTGGTGGCTGCCGTCTATGGGGTCGCACAGAGTCGGATACGACTGAAGCGACTTAGCAGTAGTAGTAGTAGCGTGCAGCAATGCCTGCGGGATGGGGCTGAATTTGAGGGAGGGCATTGTGTTTCAGGTCTTAGTTGGTTTCTGCTGCCTCAGGCACTTTCCCAGTAAAGGACAGTAAATAAAGACCCTCACCAGGCCCCTCATACCCCATCCTCCCAACTCTTACCTGTGGGCACGGTCATGAGACACTGTCTGGAGGCTGATCGCTCCTGGAGCGGATTTAATGACCTGTGGGAGCCTGATACACAGTGGGAGGAAGGAGGACATGTCCGAGGGATTCAGGTTATGGAAACAGATCAATGAGGCTCAGTCCACGGTGTGTGTCTGTGTGTGTCTGATTGTCTGTGTCTTTAGGGATGGAGGATACACAGAAATACTTCAAAAGCTTTGTTGATGGCACTTATTTGTGGGTCCAAAAACGTACTGCAGCAGGAAAGAAATAAAGAAGACAAAGATCAAAAAGCACTGAGAAGAAATTAAGGGTCAAGGAAGGGAGCCATTGGTATATGTTTCATGTGATAAAGAGACGACTTCACAAAAGATGAAGGCCAAAGCAAGGGGTGTGGGAAATAACGAGATGAGAGCCTGGGGTTGGGGGCTTGAGACAGCCCCCGCTGTTTCCTCTAGGTGGCAGGGAAGGCGCTGTGTAATCAGTTTCCCTCCAGGTGTTCAGAGACTTCTAATTAAGCAATAAAAGTCAACCAGAGTGCCCCGGAAAGTGCCCTGGGAGAGGCTCTTGGGAGAGATGGTGGGATCCAGGCAGCAACAGCCCTCCCCGAGNCAGTAGTAGATATAATGGTCATCTGAGTTAAATTCACCCATTCCAGTCCATTTTAGTTCGATGATTCCTCGAATGCTGACGTTCACCCTTGCCATCTCTTGTTTGACCACTTCCAATTTGCCTTGATTCATGGACCTGACATTCCAGGTTCTTATGCAATATTGCTCTTTACAGCATCAGATCTTGCTTCTATCACCAGTCACATGTACAACTGGGTATTGTTTTTGCTTTGGCTCCATCCCTTCATTCTTCCTGGAGTTATTTCTCTACTGATCTCCAGTAGCATATTGGGCACCTAATGACCTGGGGAGTTTCTCTTTTGGTATCCTATCATTTTGCCTTTTCATACTGTTCATGGGCTTCTCAAGGCAAGAATACTGAAGTGGCTTGCCATTCTTACAATATAAACCTTGTCCTTGAGTTAACAATATGGAAGGCAACATAGACATCTCATACAGAGATGGTACACTGGGAACCAAAAGTATGTAAATGAATCCCCAGTGCATCCATCTAGCAAGTGTCCTGAACTCATATTTAGACTATAAGTCATCAACCTCTCTAAAATCTGCACGGATTAGCTTGAAACTTTTCCTCCTCTCCTAATGATAATGATATATACCATTCAAAGCAGTTAAAGAAAGCTTGCTCCTCTGAATTTTGTGTATGCATATTGAGGGAATGCATTTTGCTCCTTCTATTCCCCTTAGAGTTCTCGCTACAGAGAAGAGAATAAGGACCCTTTCCAAGAATGCTGATGAAGTTCTACAATGCTAGTCACTCTTTGTGACTCATTGCAGTGGGTTGTATATTTGCTAAATGGCACAGTGTTGATACTTTTCTTAGTTCCATGCACTTCGAAGAGTCACTTATCCTCCCTACCAAAGTCCTAGTTTCCTAAAACAGAGAGCATAATATCTATTTCAGGAATGTTTTAAAGACTGTATAAAGTAATTCAAGGAAAAATCTCCACATAGTTTCAAGTTCAAGAGGTTTGGACAAAATGTAGGTTAACTTAATAGGATATATAAATTTTAACTTAGGGAATAGTATGGGGTACCAATATGTACCAGAAACTGCAAATAAATACACTGAGATTTTACTTGTTAAAAAATAATCTGCATGTAGAGAAATAATCTTAAATATACTTGAAGATTTTATTTATGCCTTACATTAAAAGGCACATGATACTGTATTGGTGTTTTTCTTTCTGGCTTACTTCACTCTGTATAATAGGTTCCAGTTTCATTTGCCTCATTAGAACTGATTCAAATGTATTCTTTTTAATGGCTGAGTAATACTCCATTGTGTATATGTACCACTGCTTTCTTATCTTTTCATCTGCTCAGTATTGTAAAATAATTAGCCTCCAATTAAAATAAATACATTTATATTTTTAAAAAGGCACATCATATTGTTTAAAGAAAGAATATAGGTTATAACCTGTGTCAGTCAGGGTCCTGGAGAAATAACATGGTATAAATTTAGGAGAGTTTAAGGAAAGGACAGTTAACTGAATTTAAGGAAGCCATACAGGCACAGTGCAGTCAGTGTACCAAGGCTAGTAACCTGGAGGAGTTTTTACTGCTCAAGAACAGATAAATGGAAGAAGCGCAACTGAAACCTGGAGAGCGTGGCTGTAAGAAGGGGAGAGCCTGAGACATGTGGCCTTCAGTAGAGGGATGCGGATAACCATGGTGATGTGAATTCACCTTCTATGTGCACTTTCACCTACTCCCAGCGCCTTCCATTGGCTGAACCCAACTTAAAGTCAGAGGTCAAAGGAAAAGTTTGCCAGAGCAGGACAGAAAAAGGCAGACAGTGAAAGCAGATCTACAGGGGCAAATGAAAGATAACCAGGACAGAGGGGGAGGGGTCATCAGCATGAATATGGAGGTAACATTACTGCACTGGGATAAGTGGAAAGTAAGGGGATAGTTAAAATGTTATTGGGATACAGATGAAGACAACTTAACTATACTTTCCTCAAAATTATTTTCTCCTTAGTGTTCATGATTTCATGTCTTTGAAGTTCTTTGGGTTCTTTAATGTTTAAACATTGCAAGAGCCCTGAACTATGGCAACAATAACCACTTTTAATACTGATTTGTTGAGTCACCTATAATTCAAAGATCCAAAGACTGATCTGTTGTCTCAACCTCAATGATTTCGGGTGATGTTTAGGAAGTTGGTTACTCTTTCTGGAATTCTTGTAAGGTCACCTTTAATAATTGAGCCGATCACATTGAGCTCTAAGAGAGATTAAACTTCTAGGATTGTATGCTCCAGTGTATGGCTTGGACAGCTTCAGGAAAAGGAAAGGATCTAAGGCCGAGGATAAATACGATAAATTTGCTCAAGTGTGTTAATGTTAGATAGAGGTAGTGAAAAGGGAAGTCTTCTTGTTAGCATGCTTAATATAGGCTTAGTGGTTTTAAGTGATCCATTTTAAGCCATCCATACAGATTTTTTAATGTAATGACAAAGTTCAGAATCATTGCCCTCCATTTAAACAACTTTCTACAAAACACATTGCTGGTGTGAGTTTCCCTATATTGCTCTCCTCCGGCCACCTTTCAATCCAGTTCCAAGACAATTGGAATTTAGTCTGCAATTGAATTTTTACAAAAGACCACATCTGATGCTTTGGTAAAATCAACACTTACATCATTAGCACAACCTTAATTATGCTGTCCCCTAACAGAAGGTTAGCTGATCCTACAAGGCTCTTGTGTAATCTTTTGTAGACATGATTGAGGTCTAAGCACAATTTTATTGAGTGGTCTCAGCACGCTAGACTCTGGGACGTGTGTTCTTACACTGTTGGTCTCACTGATTCTTTAGAATAGTTCTGTGAACTGTTCCCATTTATAGATGAGCACATCAAGTCTTGCACTCTTTCTTTCATACTTAATATCCTTCCTGCTCAGAGATGCTCTTTTCTCCAGTTTTTTTGTGCTGATCAGTTCCTTATTCATAATAAATTTAAAAATTTAACACAAATTTAACCATTTTTAGAGATACAGAGAAAAAGCATGTAGAACTAGTGCCTAAGAAAGTGTGATTTGTAGCTAGATTGTTTGGATTTGAATGTGAGCCCTGCCATTTGTTGTTTATTTGATTTTGGTTATATTATTTAACTTCTTTGTTCCTCAGGTTCCCCATCTAAAAAATATGGGGACATTTAGAATATATACTGTGTTTATCATCCTCCTTGTACATAGATGTGTTTTTCTGGAAAATGTCATTTGAAATGAGGGTAAGATGTCCTTCACTACCCATTTTTTCTTTCTTCTGGCTGGAATGGGAAAGTGATGGTTGGAGCCACAGATACCATATTGCATAATGGGATACCACGGGATAAAAGACTATGTGCTATAGAAGATAAAATAGAAGGTTATTGCTATTTTGAACAACCTATGTCAAGACAGCTTTGTGAATAAGAGAGAAAAAAAATGTCTACTATATTTAGCCACTGTATTTGAGGCTTTCCATCATATATTCATATGGCTTAGAAAGAGGGAAGATAATAAGAGATGAGAGTACAGCCAGGAATAAGGGGTGCAAATTTATCTCAAACTCTTTAAGTTGGATTACTTGAGGATCAGAAACATTCCACCATGTGTTGATAAAGCATTTGCATGCAGGTTTTAGCATTGCCTAGAAGGCCCTATGTTCTGGTATTCTCATTTTCCTATCCTGTTTCNAAGCCTGGTGTGCTGCAGTCCATGGGGTCACAAAGAGTCAGACATGACTGAGTAACTGAACTGAACTGATCATTTCATTTAAGAATCTACATTAAACTAAAATATATAAATGCATGTTGAAAATTACATAATTTTGCATCAGTTAGTTTTTGTTAGTCACTCAGTCATATCCAACTCTTTAGCACTCCATGGTCTGTAGCCTGCCAGGCTTCTCTGTCCATGGAACTCTCCTTCAGCCAGTATCAAATTCACATCATATAAGAATTGCCTAGGGGAGGAGAGGGCGAGATATATGGAAAGAATAACATGGAAACTTATATTACCATAAGTAAAATAGATAGACAACAGGAATTTGCTGTAAGGCTCAGAGAACTCACACAGGGGCACTGTATCAACCTAGAGAAGTGAGATGGGGAGAGAGATGGGAGGGAGTTTCAAAAGGGAGGGGATATATGTATATCATGTTGAGGCTGATTAATGTTGAGGTTTGATAGAAAACAGCAAAATTCTGTAAAGCAATTATTATTCAATAAAAAATAAATTAATAAAAAGTTACTTTCTTCATACTTATTCAACCATGATAATGAGGGTGTTTCCACTAACTGCTGCTCAAATTGTATGTGTGAGATCCATGTATTGAACAAAAATGAGTCAATGGGTAAGATATCTATTTTTTGCGATAATAGTTATTAGATGTTATAACAGGAGTTGAATTTTCATTGATTAACATATTGACATTAAATCCAAACTTCAAGAACAATTATCTAACTATAATTATCAAAAATATCATTTCAGCAATGTAAATACCATTTAATTTTAGAAATTTTGAGAAAATTTGTGCTAGCCATTAATGATCATATCTGTACAACACACAAAACAATGTTTTAGATTATAATAATCAATATACTAAATGTCAGTTGTTATCAAAACTGGAATCAACAATGTTTTTGGATAATTTCAAATGATATAAATGTGCTTTGTTATTACAGATTATTTGCTAATTCTTATATTTGAATATATATACTACATGCTAATAGAAAATTTCCTTCTTTAGGAGGAAATTATACAAAGAGATACATATATGTATGTGTGTGTATATATATATACACAAATACTCTTATAGCTATAAACACATATATTGTTTTCCTATAAACTAACCCAGTAAAATACCTAAATCAGGGTCACTGAGGTATATTATACACAATATTATGTACAGTTGAGGTATCATGTACAGTAAACATTACCACTTTTAATGTAAGAATTTTCAATTTTGAACAAAATCTATTCTGTAGTACCACTACAATCATAATATTGAACAGTTCATGAAATCCACAAATTCAATTAATGACTCAATCATATTCCCATAAAAGAGAGATATAATGGCAAACATTGACACAGGAAGTTAGATAAAAATACACTGAATAAAATCATACAGAGAGAACCATGCACATCTGGTTCCCTTTTGGTTTTACTGAGGTCAGTATGCATACACAAAAAGTCACCCATAAAGTATAAATTCTAGGATGTCAGACAACACACAGTCATATACACACTACTATAAAAATAAAAAGAAGTTCTATCATCTCCCCAAAATCATTGATTTCCCTTTATAGTCAAGACATCTGGCCAGCCCAGTCCTTTGCAACAGATTTGTGTTTATAAGTACCTTTGTCAAAAGGTCATATGACTCAAACCAGACATATTTTTCCATGTTGTTTCATATATCAGCAGTTAAGTTTATTTTTATTAATGAACAATACTCTATTGTATACTGCATAATGCCACATATCCATCATTACATTATTATACATTCTTCCTAGCAATAAATAATTTCAATGTTATGATTTTTGGCTATTCAAATGTATGTGTAGAGGTATTGTTTTAATTTGCATTTCCATGTTGATATATGATAGAGACCATCTTTTCAAATAATAT
>SJYV01017253.1:0-13042 GCA_006410875.1 Neotragus pygmaeus
GAGCTCACTGTGGTTTGGATTAGATCCAGATTCCTGTTTCTGACACCATTATTGATTCCCTGCTCCCTGGCACACAGCATGTGCCCCTGACCCAAACATCAAATGTTTATCTGACCTTCTGCATCTGTGCTGTGACAGGCTTCTCTTTGGGAATGTCTTCCAGTTAATTTGTATGCTAGGTGTTAACCAGATGTCTGATATTAGGAGAGAGGATGGCTCAAAGTTTACTAGAGGATGGATGCCTGTGATGACCATTTTCTAAACTAAAAATTGAGACAAATTGGTTGACAAATATGAATAAACTTGTGGGCATAAAGCGACATAATATTTTAAAATAGAACCATTCTGGAAAAATCTAAAATGGGAAATTTAGACACACAAACACACCAAAGAACACACACACACACATACATCCTTGGTTAAATGCATAGCCACTCCGTTCTTCTCAACAGAAATTAGCAATGATCAATCAATCTCTGATCAGGAACTACTGCTGATCATAAATTACCACTCATCAATGACAATTTTCAAAGTTTATTCTGTATAGAGCTATCTACACATTGTGTGAGACTTCCATTTCAGACTATTTAATTTGCACAGGGTTTTTTTTAATTCATCTCAAAAATGTAGTTAGATATTTCCCTATTAATCCAGTGAGTCTAATTACTTTAATTTTATATTTATATAAAACAGTTTACTAATTTTACAGTAAAGAAGAATCTGAAGCCTTTTACTATTGAGATCTCACATTTATTTTTTGAGGTCCAAGCACTCAGACTATATATAGTATTGTATTTGGTTCAATAGGAGAATAGAAAAAATATTATTTTGATCATGNATATAAAACAGTTTACTAATTTTACAGTAAAGAAGAATCTGAAGCCTTTTACTATTGAGATCTCACATTTATTTTTTGAGGTCCAAGCACTCAGACTATATATAGTATTGTATTTGGTTCAATAGGAGAATAGAAAAAATATTATTTTGATCATGTAAGTGTATAATGATTTTATGATATATTAAATATTAAAGAAATTATAAATTCCTGGCATCATCTTGAAATATTTTCTGTAAACACACACACACACAACATATATACATATTTGCTTATATCTACTTAAAAGCATAGATCAATTTTTTAAGAGTTATTATTATATTGGTCTTATGGAGAAGGTAACGGCACACCACTCCAGTACTCTTGCCTGGAAAACCCCATGGATGGGGGAGCCTGGTGGGCTGCAGTCCATGGGGTCGCTAAGAGTTGGACANCACACACAACATATCTACATATTTGCTTATATCTACTTAAAAGCATAGACCAATTTTTTAAGAGTTATTATTATATTGGTCTTATGGAGAAGGTAACGGCACCCCACTCCAGTACTCTTTCCTGGAAAACCCCATGGTGGGGGAGCCTGGTGGGCTGCAATCCATGGGGTCGCTAAGAGTTGGACACAACTGAGCGACTTCACTTTCACTTTTCACTTTCATGCATTGGAGAAGGAAATGGCGACCCAATCCAGTATTCTTGTCTGGAGAATCCCAGGGACAGAGGAGCCTGGTAGGAGGCCATCTATGGGGTCGCACAAAGTCAGACACGACTGAAGCGACTTAGCAACATACCGGTCTTAAGGAGTAAATATATCCAACTAGCTTAAAAAGCAATTGCTTCAGTCAAGGCAAGGATTTCACAGTATAACTGCCAGTAAAAGTATTTCAAATAATTTATTTTCAGTTTTCAGATTTCTTAAGGGTCCACACAGACAGCTGCAAGTTGTCTTGGAGAATCTATAATGAAGGTAACTCTTATGAGACTTTCTTCTATATGGAAAAAATAATACAAGCTTGACATTCACGCATGCAATGTATTTTTAAGATGACATTTACACAATTCTGTTCTTGCCAATAAAAATTAACAATCCAAAGAAGAAAGTTCTTCTATGGTACAATATAACTGAAAAGGCCTAATGCTCCAATTTATATACTTCAACTCATTCTTTAAACAAATTAGTACTATCCTAATGGAAATATTTTTAAATAATCCAATATGTACAGCACCAAAATATATATTTATCTAAGAAAATTTAGAAGATAATCAAGCATGATTTTACAAAAGAAACAAAAAGATAAATATTATACATTGCTTCAGGTTTTATTAATGGTAAGAAATGAGTACACTGTATGCACGCTTGTATCCTGGGTCTGAACACAGACCAAAAGCTGTGCTTATATAACCATGTTGTCAACAACACACCTTGTGTAGCAGCATGAACTCTGGATTGCAAGATCAAATGGAAACAACTTGAAAAGCCAATGAAGGGAAAAGGAAAAGGAATAAGTTCAAGGAAAGGCTTATTTTCAAGGTCAAAACTTAACTCCATCAGTTCACAAATTCAAGTATTCCAAAATATTTTATTTTGGTACTTAATCTTAGAGTTTGAGCACCTATTCTGTCAGGCAGATGAAAAATAAATTAACATCTATTGTTCATGACCATCTCCTCTACCTGCCATTGGCTTCTGTGATGTAGCTCTGTGGTCTACCCGACACAGTGCCCAGGCTGGGTTTCCTGGTTCCTTCCATGTCACCCTGTACAGAGACTCCAGTAGCCAACATAGGCAGTGCAGACGCAAACAATTTTTGCTGCTCTTGAAACACTGGCTCTTTGTTTCAATGAAGTTAGATTCTTTTTTTTTTTTCCCTCTCTTTTTTGGATTTTTATTGGAGTATATTTGTTTTGGAATGTTGTGTTAGTGTCTGCTGTACAGCAAAATGAATCAGCTATATGTAAACATACAACTCCTCTTTTTTGGACTTCCTTCCCATATTAGATCACCACAGAGTATTAAGTAGAATTTACTATACATCTAATTCTGCTTTATTGACTAGGCTTTGACTCTGTGGATCACAACAAACTGTGGAAAATTCTTAAAGAGACGGGAATACCAGACCACTTTACCTGCCTTCCGAGAAATCCGCATGCAGGTCAAGAAGCAACAGTTAGAACCAAACGTGGAACAGACTGGTTCCAAATTGGGAAAGGAGTATGTCGTGTATGGTCACCCTACTTATTTAGCTTAAATGCAGAGTACATCAGGTAAAATGCCAGGCTGGATGGAGCACAACCTGGAATCAAGATTGCCGGGAGAAATATCGATAACCTCAAATATGCAGATGACACCACCCTTATGGCAGAAAGTGAAGAGGAACTAAAGAGCCTCTTGATGAAAGTGAAATAGGAGAGTGAAAAAACTGGCTTAATCACCATTGCAATGAAAAAAATAAAATACTTAGGAATATATCTACCTGAAGAAACAAAAGACCTATATATAGAAAACTATAAAACACTGGTGAAAAAAATCAAAGAGGACATAAATAGATGGAGAAATATACCATGTTCATATATTGGAAGAATCAATATAGTGAAAATGAGTATACTACCCAAAGCAACTGTAGATTCAATGCAATTCCTATCAAGCTACCAATGGTATTTTTCATAGAGCTAAAGAACAAATAACTTCACAATTTGTATGGAAATACAAAAAACCTCGAATAACCAAAGCAATCTTGAGAAAGAAGAATGGAACTAGAGGAATCAACCTGCGTGACCAGGCTCTACTACAAAGCCACAGTCATCAAGACAATATGATACTGGCACAAAGACAGAAATATAGATCAGTGGAACAAAATAGAAAGCCCAGTGATAAATCCATGCACCTACAGACACCTTATCTTGGACAAAGGAGGCAAGAGTATACAATGGAGAAAAGACAATCTTTTTAACAAGTGATGATGGGAAAACTGGTCAACGACTTGTGAAAAAATGAAACTAAAACACTTTCTAACACCATACACAAAAATAAATTCAAAATGGATTAGAGATCTAAACATAAGGCCAGAAACTATAAAACTCCTAGAGGAAAACATAGGCAAAACACTCTCCGACATACATCACAGCAAGATCCTCTACGACCCACCTCCCAGAATATTGGAAATAAAAGCAAAAATAAACAAATGGGACCTAATTANACAGGTGGATTCTTGTCCACTGTACCACCAGGGAAATTCTCCCTCTTCCTTAACTGATCTTTGAAGTCTTCTTGCCTCTATGATTCTGAGTATGAACCCATGGCTCAGTTCTGTTCAGTTCAGTCGCTCAGTTGTGTCTGACTCTCACAGTCAGACACCATGTTGTGACCCCATGGACTGCAGCACGCCAGGCCTCTCTGTCCATCACCAGCTCCCAGAGCTTGCTCAAACTCATGTCCATTGAGTTGGTGATGGCATCCAACCATCTCATCCTCTGTCATTCCCTTCTCCTACCTTCAATCTTTCCCAACATCAGGGTTTTTTAAAATGAGTCAATTNTGACTAGACGGACCTTAGTCAGCAAAGTAATGTCTCTGCTTTTGAATGTGCTATCTAGGTTGGTCATAAGTTTCCTTCCAAGGAGTAAACTTTCTCTTAGGCGTTACTATAAAAAAACGAATTAAAAAGTCCTAGATTTCATCAAAAATAGACCAACAAATTAACTGAAAAAATGGGCAGGAGACACAAATCCCAGGGCTCACGGGAAAGAAAGCCTCCGCAGCGAGGACAGCTGCCTGCCCTCACGGAAGCGCGAGGAGCGTGGCCTCGCCGGGGAAACAGGCGGAGACTCGAGCTCACCCAGCAGCACCTCCTGCTGACGAGGCTGGAAGAAAACTCCTCGTTTTCCTGCATTTACCCAAATGGCAGGAAAGTGTGCAAATCGGTCAGTTGACTTAGAGGAGTTTTATCAATATAAGGACATCATAAAATACTTATCTTTTGACTTGGAAATGCTTCAGGGGAATTTGCTCTACAGATAAACCGACGCCCAGGGAAAGATGGACACCAGGGTTATCCCAGGGACAACGTGTACCTGTGTGTCTGCTGTGGTTTGTGGACAGCGTCTGTGTGCGTGCATGTGTGTAGCGGGTGTGCAGTGTGCATTTGTGTGGTGTGTGTGTACACACTCATATCACACTCACTGGGGAGAGGAGCAGGGGTGGGCCTGCTGACGAAGGCTTTGTTGGAAGGTGTGTGAAACCTGCTCTGCCTTCAGTGTGCTCTGGGATTTGGGGAGAAACCATCCGTGAAATCACTGTTTTGATGCCAAAATATCTACTTTGGGAGGACAGAGAAGAAAAGGCCCGACAGGAGGGCTGGGTTGGCTCTGGTCTAAAAGGCCGCACATCTGCTGGCAGAGGAGCCAGGGCCGCCACGCTTAGCGGCAGTACCCAGGCCGGTGCCCTGCGCGTCCCTGGAAACCGAGGCCTGGCTCCCGAGCCCCCGGGGGCCCTCCCACCACACGCGCGGATGTGCTCTGAGGACAGCCACGATTGGCGTTTAGATGGGTCGAACCGACCTTTGGGAGTATTTCAGAGAGAAGGCGGCTGAAGGTGAGGAGAGCTGAGTCATTCCTGGCCCTCGGGAGTGAGTGCCTGGTTTCAGAAATGTGATGGATGAAGAACCTGAAACTCGTCCAGCTGCAGATATCTCAAGTGCTGGGGAAATGTGAGCAAACNGAGCACGGAAGAATTGATGCTTTTGAACTATGGTATTGGAGAACACTCTTGAGAGTCCCTTGGACTGTCAACAGATTCAACCAGTCCATCCTGACGGAAATCAGTCCTGAATGTTTATTGGAAGGACTGATGTTGAAGCTGAAACTCCAATACTTTAGTCAAATGATGCAAAACACTGACTCATTGGAAAATACCCTGATGCTGGGGAAGATTGAAGTCAGGAGGAGAAGGGAACAACTGAGTTTTAGATGGTTGGATGCCATCACTGACTGAACGGACATGAGTTTGAGTGAGCTCTGGGAGTTGGTGATGGTCAGGCAAGCCTGGTGTGCTGTACTCCATGGGATCACAGAGTCAGATAGGACTGAGTGACAGAAGTGAACTGAACTGTGCTATACAGTATGTTCTCATCAGTTTCTATTTTATACAAAGAATCAATAGTGTATATGTGTCAATACTAATCTCCCAAATCGTCCCATCCTCCTTTCCCCTCTTGGTATCCATACATTAGCTCTNGTCAGATAGGACTGAGTGACAGAAGTGAACTGAACTGTGCTATACAGTATGTTCTCATCAGTTTCTATTTTATACAAAGAATCAATAGTGTATATGTGTCAATACTAATCTCCCAAATCGTCCCATCCTCCTTTCCCCTCTTGGTATCCATACATTAGCTCTCTACATGTGTTTCTGTTTCTGCTTTTCAAAAACTAATCTTTACCATTTTTTTTTTAGATTCCACATACAAGTATTAATATATGATATTTGGTTTTTTATCAGCTTAGATCCTTGACACAGTTTTCTCTGGGTCATGTTACCATCTTGGTGAGCTGCTCTGAATGTAAACCCACCAGCTTCTCCCTCTCTCACTTCTCTCTCCCTCATCTCTTCTCCCTAAGAAAAATATCTTTTTAGACTGATGTGGTGAAGACTACTGGATGACAATTCCAAGTAGGCCTGGTGATGTAGTGAGAAAAGAACTTGGACATTTGTGACTGTGGCCAAGCCAGAATCCCCTTGCCTGGCAGCATCCTGAGGAGACTGAAGACAGGCGGGGCCACCAGCCTCCGATCATCAAATCCTGGAATACAGGGAGGGACCCACAGTCCTGGCTTCCTCTCATCTGGTAGATTCTTCATTTCATGCAGGCCCCTATGACTTCTCAAGTTAGAGGCACCCTTTTGTGAAGCAGGCCTCCTTTTAATGTGTTTGTTCGGTGCACCAAATTTTGATTCCAGTTGATAATAAACCAAATTGAAAGGAGCCAGACAAATCTGAGTCATCTTCCTCCACAGACTTGGTACTGCTCCAGGTTTGGGGGTCTAATCCAGCTCACTTTATTATTCCAGATCCATCCTCTCCCCACTCTCAGCTGTGAGTTTTAGTAACAGAATGCAGCCTGTATGCTGTCTTGAGTATAAAGTGAAATATGATGAGTGAAATTAAGAAAAATGAAAGCTAATATCTTAAACCATTATTCCACTAGTTCAAGTATAAGAGAAAACTCCTCTATGTCATAGAAAATGAGAATAAGTTACTCAGGTGCTTTTATTCATTAAATTTACAAGAGATAGAAACATATATATATATATATATAATTATAAAAGAATTATTATATTATTTCTCATATTCAGCAAGAAAAAAGATGCAAGAAGTTACTTTTTAAGAAAACAGCAATTTACCAGTAAGTCTGTCTTGTTTCTGAATGATCTTAATTGATAGTTCAATTGATACCAAAGATTTGGAAACTCTCAAGGTTAGATCTGGTAGAAACTGTAGAACATATGTATTTCTCTTATAAACCTATGACATTCCTCTATATCTATTTTTTTCATGTTCTCTGTTTATGCCTATTCTTTTCATGTTCTCTTCCATTTTTTTTTTTCTTCCTGAAACCTGCCATGGAAAGGACATTAACACATTTATGTCACACTTAGAAAACAACTCAGTGAGCAGGGAAGTTATGTTTAATGATGAGTAGCTATTTCTGCAGTCTCAAGCCTCCTGCCCGATCCACCTCTAAGCCTCTTTTCTAAGGAACACAGCAGATTTCCAATTTCAGACAAACAATTTTCCCAGTAACAAATTCTCTGATAAGGTTTTCTCTCTCCACAAATTTAGTTCCTCACTAATATATTTTGCTTAACATTGAACAGGGAATTCTACAAGATTAATTTAGTACTTTGCTTTGAGGGAAAATTCCAAACAAGTAAAAGGAACTTAAAGCTTACAAAGCCAGAAACATGTGCTACAGATATTGGGGACTCTGGACCTCAGTACACAATTAGAATATCTTCTCTCTCCCAACCTCCCCTGTCCCGCCTATAAATCAAAGTTGATAAATTCATTTTCATGCCCAAACTACAAAGATACAGGAAAATATATTTAAATTAAGTTTTCAAATTTTAAAAACAACACAAGTTCATGAAATTTGGGTACTGAAGGGAACAGAAGCTCTTTACCCAAAATATAAGATAGATATGAGAGTAGTTTTTAACTTAAAGGTTATTTTCAACATTTTAGTTAATTAAATGCTGCATTCATACATGCTAAGTCACTCAGTCATGTCTGGCTCTTTGTGATTCTATGGACAGTAGCCAGCTAGGCTCCTCTGTCCATGGGATTTTCCTAAAATAAATAAATAATTTAATTAATTAAGAATACTGGAGTTGGTTGCCATGCCCTCTTCCAGGGGGTCCTTCTGACCCAGGAACTGAACCTGCATCTCTTACAGTCTTCTGCATTAGCAGGTAGGTTCTTTAACAGTAGTGCCACTTAGGAAGCCCAACTGAATGGTAATAACCTCATATATGGATAGGAAGACAGTGTGGTAAAAAAATACAGTGACTTAGATTTGATCCTCTCAACTTTCTGTGGTGATGTGGCTCTATTTGTCCAAGTATGCTTGGAGATGGTGCCAAGCCACATACAAAGTAAATCATAGGTGTATTAGCCATGAATATTCAGATAAAGGAATGAGGTTCAACAGCTGGGTTACNTTAGATTTGATCCTCTCAACTTTCTGTGGTGATGTGGCTCTATTTGTCCAAGTATGCTTGGAGATGGTGCCAAGCCACATACAAAGTAAATCATAGGTGTATTAGCCATGAATATTCAGATAAAGGAATGAGGTTCAACAGCTGGGTTACATAACCTAGTGGGGTTATTATTGCCTTAAAAATGGATATTTTCATTAAGTTTTCATGAAATTTTATATCAAGCGTGTTTTTTGAAATCCTCTAATGTTTGGAATGGTATCCTAAAGAGGTTTGTTTTGAGGTATGCTCATGGTTCACATTAGCCTGAATTGGGACAGAAATGTTATTATGGTTACAGTAATTGGCATATTTTTATGAATTCATTTTCTAATTTAGTCCCCATTCAATTTCCCTACTCACACTATAGTAGTGGCATGATTTATTACTGCAAGTTATTTTCATTATTATTAAATTTAATTGATTTTGCTCCTATACCCAGATGTGAATAGCATCAGGCTTCTAATCTAATAACACAGATTGTTTGGGAAACAAGTTCTGTCAATTAGAGACATTTTGTAATAGAAACAATAAAAAGAATCATTAGTGAAAAGTAGTTTGCCTGTCAGTTTACTTGACACTAGTTAATCAAAGGTGTTTTGAAACTGTAGTCATTAATAAACTTTTCTTACCTTTATATCAGTAAAGAACTCTGAGATTCATTTTTGAAATTAGGAATGTACACCCAAAAAATGGATTCATACATTTTGCATATTTCCAAATATGGTTTTCTTTACCACCTACATAAGGCAAAACAATAGAGAAAATAATATTTTGAATTTTCAACCAAAAAAGGGGGAAATGCCTATAAATTTAATTAGTCCTTTTATAGAAGTGGATATGATGAAGTATTTCACTTTTTCTGCTGATTATTCTGCATTTTCTCCCATATCTATTGTTTCTAAATCACAGGAGGTATTACCTGGACACCCTTGCCCTCTGACTTTGAATGATTTGGGCCAATAAGAAGTAACAGCTGGAGATTAAAAGGTGGAAGCTCTCTCTCAGTTGGGGTATTTCTATCTGCTTTCCTTCTTCATCAGAACTGCTCTTGTGGTAACAACTACATCTCTCTTTTCAGCTTTTCCACTGGTTCCAGTAAACTATCCACCTCTCTCCCTGGTGATGATGCTTCCCTACTGATGATAGTCTCTGGATGTTTCCCTTACCTGGTCCTGTCCATACATATACCTTAACTAAGCAATCTCAATGGATTCATAAACACTGACTCATATATAGTAGATAATAAAATTAGTCTGTTTTTGTAATCACAGACTAAGAGTTTCATATATCACGGTATGAAAAATATAAAATTCAGCATACTATAAATAAAAGGATAAAAATAAGCATATCAAGAATTTTACATGCTAAGAAGTTTTTCTGAAGGAAAAATCTCCTACTATGTGTTTGTGTCCTGAAACAATATTGCATAAGAATTTAAAAGCATTGAAGCATATATACTATCATGTAAGAAACGAGGCGCCAGTCTATGTTCAATGCAGGATGCAAGATGCTTGGGACTGGTGCATGGGGATGATCCAGAGAGACATTGTGGGGTGGGAGGTGGGAGGGGGATTCAGGATTGGGAGCTCGTGTACACCTGTGGTGGATTCATGTCGATGTATGGCAAAGCCAATAGAGTATTATAAAGTAAAATTTTAAAAGTAAATAAATAAATAAAATTTAAAAATAAATAAATAAATAAAAGCATATTAGTCATTATTTAATTGGGATGATGTGACATTGGGCTTCTCAGGTGGCCCTAGTAGTAAAGAACCTGCCTCCCAATGCAGGATGTGTAAGAGACACAGATTCAATCCCTGGATTAGAAAGATTTCCCTGGAGGAGGGCACGGAGACCCACTCCAAGATTCTTGCCAGGAGAATTCCATGGACAGAATAGCTTGGCAGGCTATGGTCCATAAGGTCGCAAAGAATCAGACATGACTGAAGCAACTCATGCAGGCAATTAAGAAATAATTTTGAGTGATATTATTAAAGAAATCTTTCTTTGTAATATTTATCATAAAAGAAATAAGACCTCTTAAGAAATGATGTCACACCTCAATTTTTCAATAACTAATGTCAATCTTATCTCTCAGGTATGTTACAATCATGAAACTCTTAGTAATTTGCATCAAAGTTTTGAAATGATTACAATTTCAGGATTTGCTACCTTAAAATCCTGCAAGGGTTCATTGAACTTATCCTCTTGTCTCTATTTTAATATACTCTCAAAAGCATATTAATTATAGTGATTTTGATGTTAATAGAATATTCCATGTTGACTTTGAAATTAACTAAAAATCAATAAAATTTAGAGAGAATATTTGTGATCTTCCTTTTGAGAATATTATTATTATTAAATAAATATTTTTTGCAATATTTATCGTAAAAGAAATGAGTCAGTCAATATACCACTAAATACAGTAATATTTTCTGATAGATTCAAGGGCACCTATCAACACATTGCTTCCAATGTTACTATTTCATTAACATTGAAATTTTAATTAGATTCCAATAATGTATGATGCTTCTAGTATGAAAAACTATAAACAATTATTTTAACTATCTAGCATATTTTACATGTGAGTTCAAGAAGTACAGGGATTATTGTTGTCAGATTTCTGCAATATTTATCACTGATTTGTAGTGTAAATCCTTGAAACATAGTAGCTGCTAACCAAATGCTTAAATGAGTTCCAATTTGAAATATTTTCAAAGCATTGGTTAATCTAGGAAAGGATAAAAATTAAATATTTTTTTAAATATTTTTTACTGAATGATTTAATTTTCATTTAATATATTCTCTTTGTGGCTTTAGCATCCATTAAATTTCTCAAAATCTCCATTTAACTGATAAGCAGTTGCATTACTGAAATTTATCTACCTGGTTTTCTATGGTTATGGAAAATGTTTGACTCATTTTGGAATGCGTTTTCTATGAAATGGATTGTTTTGAATGATAAACTTATTTAATATCTTTAAATGTTACAATATCCTCTTACATAATTACACAAAACAGCTTCAGTATCTGGAGCACCAGTGATAACTAGAAGGCGATGTTTTGTTTTTACTTTATTATGTTAATTAATTGTTAGTTGAAGAATAATTGCTTTACAGAATTGTGTTGGTTTCTGCCAAACATGTTTATATCTTCATGTTTCCTTTCACCTCTCTCTCTGAGTTACTATGAGGATATACTAAACACTGTGCCTCTGACCTCCCAGAAACTCTCCTACACCTTTCTCAGGTGCCCCACACTGAATTTGATGGCAGCCCTACGGAGAAGGCACTGGCATCCCACTCCAGTACTCTTGCCTGGAAAATCCCATGGACGGAGAAGCCAGGTAGGCTGCAGTCCATGAGGTAGCTAGGAGTTGGACACAACTGAGCAGCTTCACTTTCATTTTCACTTTCATGCATTGGCGAAGGAAATGGCAACCCAATACTCCAGTGTTCTTATGTAGAGAATCCCAGGGACAGGGGAGCCTGGTGGGCTACCATCTCTGGGGTCGCACAGAGTCAGACACGACTGCAACAACTTAGCATCAGCAGCAGCCACGCTCTCCTGTGATCTGGCTTCTGAGGGGTGTTTGGACCACAGAGGACCCAAGAGGATGCACTCTGAGGCAGGAGAAGAGGTCGGATATGGACTCTGGCTCCCTGCCTGCTGGACTGCGCACCTTTTCGCAAGGTGTGGGGCAGCTCTCTCCCTGGACCAGAGCCTCCCCTCCCCCACCTTGCCACAGAGGCTCTGCTCCTGCTTCTTCAGCCCAGGATAGATGCGGCCCCAGCTATGCTAGCTCTAAGAACACCAGCATCACTTACCAGAATCCCATACCCTCTCCATAGTTCTGCAAATATTAATAGTCCCTTCTGTAAATCTCTTTAATTAATGCTTTGAAGTTTTGTCATTTATCTCCTGCAAAGACCTTGATTTATGCAACACATTTTATTAAATAACATTTATTTCTAACTTGTCTTCTTATTCCATTTGTAAAATCTATTTGTTTTTTATTGAAGGATAATTGCTTTACAGAAGTTTGTTATTTTTTGTCAAACCTCAACATGAATCAGCCATAGGTATACATATATCCCCTCCCTTTTGAAACTCCCTTCCATCTCCCTCCCCATCCCACCCCTCTAGATTGATACAGAGCCCCTGTTTGAGTTTCCTGAGCCATACAACAAATTCCTGTTGGCTATCTATTTTCATATGGTAATATAAGTTTAAATTTATGGTAATATAAGTTTAAATTTATACTATGGAAGACAGTATAGAGATTCCTTAAAAAACTAGAAATAAAACCACCATATGACCCAGCAATCCCACTTATAGGCATTTGCTTTCTTTTTAAAAAAGATTTCTACTAACATGCATTTGTTTATTGAAAAATAAATAGTTGACATGGAGAGCTTAATATTATCAAATATCTTAATTCAATAAACTTTTCTT
>SJYV01017254.1:0-57638 GCA_006410875.1 Neotragus pygmaeus
TGAGTCTGAGTGAACTCCGGGAGATGGTGATGAACAGGGAGGCGTGGTGTGCTGTGATTCATGGGGTCGCAAAGAGTCTGACACGAGTGAGTGACTGAACGGGAGTGAACTGATATACTCTGCAGTGCAACTTTGCAAATCTTCATTCTAACTTGGCAACTATCCCTCATGCCTTAAAGATGGATCCATCCAATCGCTTTCCCATCTACACAAAGGAAGAATTTGCTGTGCAACTTTGCAAATCCCCATTCTTTGATTAAAGAAAAAGGCGTTCCCTTTGCTTCTGAACCAAATGCAGTCTCCTGTTGGCACAAATGGCACCAGGCAGAGAGACCTTTGCTGGGGACCGATCTGGGAGAGTCGGTAAACAATAGTACCTCCACTTTTCATTTAAAAAAACTGAGGCTCAGACAAGTTAAATAAATTGCCCAAGGCCACAGAATGAGCACAGAGTTAGCCTGGTGTGCTGTAGTCCATGGGGTCACAAAGAGCTGGAGATGACTGGGTGACTGAACAAAAGAGTTAGCAAAGAGCAGAATTCAGGTCTTTTAGACTGCAACATCTTTTGTTAACCATCCTGCTATTATGTAGCTTACTGTATAGCCAGCTGTTGTGCCATGCTGAGTCCTGTCTGACTCTTTGCAACCCTACGGACTGGTAGCCCTCCAGGCTCCTCTGTCTATGGAATTTTCCAGGCAAGAATACTGGAATAGGTTGCCANCCTGCTATTATGTAGCTTACTGTATAGCCAGCTGTTGTGCCATGCTGAGTCCTGTCTGACTCTTTGCAACCCTACGGACTGGTAGCCCTCCAGGCTCCTCTGTCTATGGAATTTTCCAGGCAAGAATACTGGAATAGGTTGCCATTTCCTATTCCAGGGGATCTTCCTTACCCAGGGATTGAACCCACATCTCTTGCATCTCCTGCACTGGACCACCCGGGAAGCCCACATAGCCAGCACACCATGGCAAAGATGTGGCAAGTGCTCGCACTTCCCATTCCTATGGCATGATGAACACTAGTCCCAAAGTTACTTCCTTCTGAGTCTGGCAAAGTAAGATCATCACTGGCTACACAGTTTTCCAGCCATTTACTTCCAGTTGGTAGGAAGTGGCGCTTGAGATGAAACTTCCCGTATTTGCTATCTTAACTGATGTCCATTCCAGAACATCAAGAATCACTAATAGAATAATTCACTGAGAATTAATTATGTTTCATTTCATTGTTATTTAACTATTTCTGTTGTAGGATACATCTTATCTTTCAACAACCTTTAATTTCCACATGAACAGAGACACAATGTCTTTTATTAATATAAACTCCATTTTATCTAGCATTATTGACATGGATTATGTGTGCTCAGTAATCACTTTGCAAGAGGCACAGTGAAGAGAAGTGAATGCATGAATGCACTCATGCTGTTTTCAGAGTGTAAGTAATGCCTGAAGCAAAGTTTTCCTTCCGGTGACCCAAGTCCCCAGTATGTGAGGTAGGGAAACATTAGATTTTTTTTCCCCCCGTCCTTTGAGCACTGTAAAAGTGTGGAGGGATATAGTTCCAGGATTTTTAGAGAAAAGAGAAAGAAGACTTTGTCCTCTAACTAGTTAGAGGAAAACTGATGCTCATCATTAAATAATCCTAGGGATTCTGCATTGACAGATGAATAGAAGCCTTTCCTGCTCCCATCTCCTCCCCTACAGCAGGCTGGATTAAATTCCCCTTCCTGGTGTTCTCACGCTCCCCAGTTAATACTGAGCCTCTTCCCTGCCTTGTTATCTTTGCCCTCTCTGAGCATCCAGGAGTCTCTGACACATAGAACATTTCAATAAATATCTGTTGCATGAAAGAATGTATATTGCTGTGACTTCAGAGGCTTTAGGTATGGGCTGGGATAATAAGCCTCTCATTTGATTATAAACATTGTGAATTCCCTAATTATTTTTTTTAAAGCACTTTTCTTTCTACAGTAAGAAAATAAAAGGTAAATAAAAAGGTTTCTGTCGGGGCAACATTTTGTGGGGACACAATTATACAAACATAAATGACTCAAACTCTTGTTAGAAATGAGAAGAAGGAAGATACAGGGGAGCACCAGAAATATGGAATGAGGGAGTCTGGAAGTAGGGGATAGTTACTGAATTAGTGGGGTAGAGACCCTGGAGACTGTAAGAATGGCTAATAGTTATTAAGCTCTTACTGTGTGGCAGCTTTATTCCAAGCAATATTTCCTAGATTAACTTTTCATAGCTTTATGGATTAACTAATATTATAATCTCTACTTTATAGAGGATGAGCTTGAAGCATAAAAGATTGAACAATGTAACCAAAATCACAAAGCTAGGAAGTCTTCAAGTAAGGTTTGGAATCCAAGTAGCTTACCTCCAGCCTATGCCCTTGACCTCTGCACTCTCCTCTCTCCGCAGAAAATAAGCTTTTGCCTTCTTTCCCATTCTGCTTAGAGCCAGCCTTTAAATGATTCCATCTGATAAATTCAAGGTTTCTATTCCTAATATAATATGAAGGCAGGGTCTACTTACAATTGTTCCCTTACAGTTGTTCCTAATTTTATTCTATTTGTGTTTACTTAGAATGCCTGGGGGATTTAATAAAGGTATTCCAATATATGTGCACAATCCTGAAAAAAAAATCAATAGATGGCATGGAAATGAAGTGAGATGTAAGCAAAATTTCTGTATTGAAATCATATCATTCACTGGAGACTACCACTCTGCTTCTGTGAGGAAGTAAGCAGCCCCTTGTTTCTGCATGTTTAAGACGTCCTAGCCTAGAAAGCTGTTCTAATCAACTAGTAGCTGCAAGCTATATTACTGAACTTTGCGTTACAAGCCATGGCGGATGCCATGCTGACACATCATAGTTTTCATCTGATGATCTCAATCTGCTTAGAGTATAATAGCATCTCTCAACCTTTACCATCTTAAGCGCCACTCAGAGATTGAATCATCACAGGGAGGCCAAATGGAATGCATGCAATGGGTCGTATAATGGGAAGGTTGTTTTGTTATATAATGTAACAATCATTCCAAATAAAAAATGCTGGGTGTCTAAGGAGTATATTTACACTGGAGCAAATCTGTAGGCTGGGGTCACTGCAGGACAAGCAGAATAGGCAACTATGGGATCTAGCTATGCAATATTATTAAGGCCTTTAATCCTACTGCAAGAAACTCTCTCCCTTAGACACTTAGACATTTATTCTGCCAACAACAATTCTCTGAGTTCTTGTTATGGGTCAGACATTTGCAGTCGAGGTACAGAGTCAGGTTTCAGCTAATACATAATTATGATAATGTGTGATGAGATCTGTAATAGGAGGGAGGTGCTGTCCGTCCCAGGAACTCAGCACAGCATATGAGATCTTTCCCTTCTGGGTGCCGATAGCTTCATCTTCCTCCTCTTTTCCAAATTTGACCTAGTTCTAGACACACTGGAATTCTGGAAATGTCATTAAAAGGCCACTGTTTTTCACAATATCATAGTGTCTACAGCTGTTACTTCTGCTTTAAATGACACCCTTCATCTTCTCTGCCTGCTGAACTTTTACTTATCTTTTAAGATTTAGTTCAAATGCAAACTCGTTGTTGAAGCCTTCCTTTATTTTTCCATCTTTCTCATTCTTCCACCCCTCAGTCAACCTTTCCTTCTATCAACTACAGAGCATTTTGTTTTTACCTCTCTTATGACATTTATTATTCAACGTATATTCTATTTTAGCAATTTATAGACATTTTGATTTTTATTCTTATTGGTTTACAAACTCTTTAGGTCTGAAATCATGCCTTTCTTCCCCTCTGACACTTACTATTGGAAACTGCATATTGTTCAAAATGCTTTTTGATTAGAAAAATGTCATTTGCTTAAAAGCTATTATCAAATTTATATGTTACATCATTTAATTTCCAGAATCATCCTGCAAGATAAGTTTTTTTCTGGCTTCATTCACTTTATTTTGCTTATAAAACTAGGTGGTGGCTACCAGCTAGAGCCTGGGCTATTTGCATGGAAAGTCTCGTGTGGGTCTTTATAAGGTGGACAGTGAACTCCTGATATGGAGACCTGGTGAACACTTTATAATGAGATCAGGGGTGAACTGCCAGTAGATCTTGGAAATGGCATCAAGGTGGCTTTGGTGAAGTTGCCCAGGGTGGTGGTGCAGCCGTCAGCAGAAGGGTAGCAGTTGTCAGTTCTGGCCATCAGCAGTAGCTTCTTGGGCACAGAGGCTGAGATGATGCCAGTACCTCTGGGGCAGGGATGAGAGGCACCAGCACACAGCCACAGCAGGCAGTCACCTTGCAGGGGACGGTATGGGGTTTGCTGTTCTTGTTACCACAGGAGCCTCATCCAACAGGGTCAATGGAGAGCTGGCCAGGATGATGGTCCCACAGACGGCCCTGGCTACCTCCTTAGAGCACTTGACACCCAAAGCAATATGTCTGTCATAATCCCCAGTGGGGACAATGCCTTCAACCTGGTTCGCTAGCCAGCACAGGTCTGCTTCTGCACAGCCATAATCTTCAAATGCTGGGAAAAATTGAGGGCAGGAGGAGAAGGGGACAACGGAGGATGAGATGATTGGATGGCATCACCAACTCAATGGACATGAGTTTGAGCAAACTCCAGGAGATGGTGAAAGACAGGGAAGCCTGGAGCCCTGCAGTCCATGGGGTCATAAAGAGTTGGACACAAGTGAGCCACTGAACAACAATCTTCAAAACTCTGTCCTTGAGGGATGCCCCCAGGAAAAAGTCAATGATTCCTTGATGAGCAAAGAGAAGAGATAGATCTCCAAAGAGGCGATTTCATGTCCTGAACCAGGTGGCCCAGCTTGGTGACAGGGAGCCACTCCTTGTCCTTGCCTCCATAAGCTCTTGAGCTGAAACCTAGGAAGTAGATGCCACTACAGAAGCCTTCACAGAAGCTACTGTGGCCTCCCATTCCAGGGCTCCCAGGGCCTCAAGCCCTCTTGCAGCACCAGCATCATCTACCATTTTGTATTTTTATGGAGAAGAGCAAGAGAAATATCATCATTTTACAAATGAAGAAGCTAAATGGGTTAAAGGAGTTGCTCAAAGCCACACAGATCAGAAATGGTAACTTGATCTGGTTTTTATTCACCAGCCTACAAAGAATAAATGAGACTGGTTGTGTAGCTGCACCTTCATTTTTATATCCTTGTTACTCAAAAGGTGATTGACAGATGATCAATCAGAATGGCATCATGTGGAAGACTGTAAGAATGCAAAGTCTTAGGCCCATCTTATATCCAAGAAATCAGAACTTACATTATAAGCACTCACCTCAAATATGCTTACAGACATTAAAGAATCAGAAGCATCAATCACTTTCAGTTTTAATCCTAGGTTCATTATGATTCCTGTTTTTTTCAAAACTTCCTAGTTTATACAATTTACCTTAGACACACAGAAAATTAATGCTCATTAGGACATGCAATTGATAAGCAGATACAAGCCTACAATTATGGATTTGGGCATATCTACAAAGACTCTTGAGAGTCCCTCAGACTGCAAAAAGATCCAATCAGTCCACTCTGAAGGAGATCAGCCCCGGGATTTCTTTGGAGGGAATGATGCTGAAGCTGAAGCTCCAGTACTTTGGCCACTTCATGCGAAGTTGACTCACTGGAAAAGACTCTGATGCTGGGAGGGATTGGAGGCAGGAGGAGAAGGGGATGACAGAGGATGAGATGGCTGGATGGCATCACAGACTCGATGGACGCAAGTCTGAGTGAACCCCAGGAGTTGGTGATGGACAGGGAGGCCTGGCGTGCTGCGACTCATGGGGTCGCAGAGAGTCGGACACGAGTGAGTGACTGAACTGAACTGATCCCAGAAGAATAGGAGAACCTTCCCTAACTTTCTTCTTTTCTTGTTTTTCCCTCTCCTCCAGTCATTCTTTGAAAGAAGAGGGTTGCTTAAAAGTCTGATGATTCACAGATGTGAAAATATTTTGAGTGCCTCTCATTAGGATTCTTAGATTGTAAGGAATAAAGTATGACCCAAGGTAGTGACAAAGAGGGGTAGCTTAAGAACACATCTGGAGTGGTTTAAGTACTGGGCTAAGTACATGATTGTAACAAACACGTCCTCGCGGAAGTGCTTCTGAACTCCATGTCCTTTACAGATCTCAGGGGCAGGGTTTTGGGGGTCTTCACCTAGTGATCTACCACTAATGAAGTTTAGCCACTCCATCTCCTCTCTCCCCATCACTAAAGTTACCATTGTCTGTTCCTGTGTCATGCCTTTAAACCCAACTCTGACCTTGATCAAAGCACCAGCTTTCAAAGTGTTATCACACACTCATGGTGGTGGCTCTATTTCTAAGTGACGTGACTGAGATGAACTGTTCTACTCATTCAATATCTATTTTCTAGCATGGTTAGAACTTGGTAAAGGTTGAATTAGAGTGACTATTAAAGATTATACTGATTATACTATTATTATCAGATTATTATGCTGCATACATTTGCAGGGAAAGTATTTTTAAAAGCACTTTCAAACAAGAGCAAGTGGGAAAACTGGGTAATAGGTGGGAGGAAATGTTTAAAAAGATCATTTCTAAGATTCGTCTTGGTGTCCTCTATCTTGGAGGAGAACTGAGCTTATAGTAAATATACAGCAAGGAGTTGTTCTTATTTTTGCTTTCTCTTTCATTCAGTTGATTAGGAACAATTACCAGTACAGAATATTCACCACAGAGCTCTGGAGAAAACATAGGGAAAGCACATGAGTCAGCTGTTGACTTCTTTTTCTGAATGCTGGGATTGTTTTTCCCTCTTCTATCCGTTGGGTGGCTTTTTAAGGAAGAAGGTTCACGTTCACCCCCATGGCACCTCAACACTAATAAGAAATTCATGTAGCTAGAAATTCAATAGCTAGTGTTTAGTTTGTTCCTCCTTTCAAAGAAATCTTATGTAATGTCTACTCCTATATCAGCAGCAGATGACATATCTGTAGCAAATTTGCTCAACATGCTTACTACTTTCTGGGTAGTAAGCAATCACAAATAGCAATCCATTTTGGCAGACGGACCCAGAAAATGAAAGCTTCTTTGGGAATTAGACTTAATAGAACTAATTTAGATCTCATGGAAGGAAAAGGAGCAAAAGCCACTAATACAAATAAATACTTTGGCTTGTTTTCATCAGGTAGGTTACTTTGATCCACACTTGCTTAGGCTACTTCTCTTTCAAATGAATAGTCCTTCTAGAACCTATATTATTTTCCACTAATTATTACATATCATGAAATACAAAAACGATCAAAGAGTAAACTTTCAAAATGGTCACCAAACTAGCAGTGGCTTTTAGAAGTGACAAAGGGTAAGAGTGGGAGACTTTTGCAACTGTCTGTAATCTCCTTTAGGCCAACTGGTGTTATCTCCTCATAGACATACAGTCTTACTACTAAAACAGTAGGATCACACAATTCCTCTGCTATCTCTTTTGATCAGACTGCCACCTACAATCCACTACAAAACAGAAATTTTAGAAGTACCATTGTTGCTCTTCCATCAACATTAGCTGGAATAGGCAACTGTCACGAATACGTTCCTGATGGTTGGTTATCCCTGACTCTCTTGCTCAGGACAAAAGAAGAAAATAGTAAAAGTTCTCTGACAAGTTCCTCTAGTGCAGACTTAGTCAAAGACGTTTCTCTCTTTTTCTAGCCATGTTGTGGACTTTTCCAAATATAAGAAAAGCGACCATCAGAAGCCAGAAGAATCTCCAGATTCAGGGATGTTGTTTTAACTGGGTCAGTTGAGCCTGCTTTCAGCTCTTTCCACATTGCAAAGATGTCATAAGACCAACAGTTTCTTTGGAGCAAATACATTCCAATACCACCAGGTTGGGAGCCTAGGGCTGCAAAAGGTAAACTAGTGTCAGTGAGCACATCGTGTTGAAGAAGCATCATAATAATTGTATAGACAGCAAAAGATTGCTTTTCACTACCATGCGGCAGCCAATTTATAAGGCAAATGCAAACAAGCTATTGTCACCTACCAGGATTGAAACCCAAGAGTAAAATCTCCTAAGCTGTTCATTACAAGCTTAAGTGAGCCCATTAGACTTACATTAGACTTAAGAGCAAAGAGAAAATAGTGCTACTGAACTGTCAGGGATATAAAATTTCTAAATGCAAGGGAAAGATCACCACAAATTCAAAAGCTGAGCCTTATTGTATTGTCTATCTTATTTTCAATTTGGAAAATTCATAAAGCCAATACGGGTGTTGCTTTTACGAACTTGTTAAAAGAGATGACAGAAGAAATATCTTAGCATCATTTCCATATTTGTCTTTGCTTTTTATTTTTTTCCCTGCTAGGAGTACTGCTGAGACAAAATGGGATTCAGGAGGAACTTGTTTGTTTCTAGTGTATCTGGTGCTGATCAAAAAGAATCAAACAGAAAAGAAACCCACGGTAAAATTTTGAAACCTCATTTTTGTCAGAAGTTTATTTTGATTTTATTATGTTTGATGCTAGTGAGGGATAAGACAGACATGAAAGGTTTTGAGTATAGATTTTTAGAACTGAGTGATGAGCAAAACTGACAATTCATATTCTTATCAAATCCTTTTGAGTCTTACAAAATAAAAGTTTTCTTGAATTTTCCGACACTTTCACATCTCATCCTGCCCCAAACTTGGAGACTCTGACAAACATGAGTTGAAAAACATCAGTAAGAAAAAATTTTCAGCAACAGACTTGTTTAGGAAAAAAAGTCTTATTTAGTTGAGGCTGAAGTCTCTCTTTATTGTACGGTTTTTGGCTCCACAAGGGTATTTGACCTAAAATCTAACTATCATAAATAAAGAACTGAAGCAGAACGTAAATTACAATGCTGAGACAGAGTTTTATATTGCTAGCTTCAGGTCAAAATACAAACCCAAATCAAGAGAAAGTTATCTATGTTGTCTGGGAACTGGCAGCATTTTTGCGTAGCCAGGTGATCCCAGGAAATCTTCAAGATGATTACTCTTAGTTTTTTTAAAAAAAATTATAAAGCAAAGAAACAACTAAATAATCTTTGTGTGTTCTGCACATGGCTCACGGAAGTCCTCTAAGCTCCTTTGCCTTTCTTTGGCAAAACGAAAACTTTCCAGTTCAAGGATGCTTTCTTCTTCGTGATGTCATCATGTGGCTATCATTACCACTATTATGACTACCACAATTATCTGAATATTTAATAAGTGTACATCTAATGAGCTCCATTAGGCAGTGGAAGCATGAAAGACTTCCACATCATTAGGCAGGGTAAGTTATCAGAGTTAATCAACAACTGATGGCTGTGGTATGTTCCTATTCCTATCGCATCAGCTCCACGGATGCCACATGATTCAGGAAGACAGCTCCCGATTCAGAGAGCTTGAGGATATTATGGTTTCTGAGAACCGAGCAAGCATTCTCTCATGAAATCCTATGCTCCTTCTCAAAAGCACCCTGTCTCTTCTAAATACAATCTCAGAAAACAACTGAACAGTTTGTGAGTTGGAATCATGAGATAAATAGTGGAGGGAATTATATGCAGCAACCAACAGGGTTGTTTCTTGTACTGTGCAGTCTGGAAGGGGACTATAATTTTAACCATATTCCCAATGCTAAGAACAGATCTAAAGAGTGTTAACACCACTGATGTTAAGTGTGTGACCTGCCTTTTGAATGCATTACACCATTTAGAGCACTATTTGGAACACTACAGGAGAAATGTATGAGGAAAGAAGGCTTGAAGGGGTACTGGCTTTAATTTTCATTTCATCTGAATTAGACTGCATTCTAACATCTCAAGTGTACAGATTAGTCTACAAAGAGGGAAATAATTATGAAAGTGTTCCAGTCACCACTGCATATGGCCAGACTGCTTGCTAGAAGCAAGGATAGGCAACAGTGTAGAGTGGCAAGAACGTTTTGTCCTGCATTAAGCCCTGCTTCCCTCAGAGGTGGTGTGTCAGATGCCTGGTACCCTGGTTCTTCGAGCGGGTGAGCCAATTAGCACATTCCCTAGTCTGGAGCTGTGGTTGCTGCGTATGTGATCTGCATACTGATTCAGCTGAGATTTGACCTGGGTGGAGAAAACAAGAATCCCAGGTGAGAGAGAACATTGGCCTAGATTTTCCTATCCTTCTCCCCTGTTCTTTATTTCCAGGCATACCAAGTATTTTTTTTCTGACTAATTCAGAAACTAGAAAGCAGTTCTGTTTCAACTGAAATTTTAGATCAATGTATATGCTAAAAATGATTAAAAATCATGATTTTGACTTCTCTCTGCAAATGTCAAAAAAGGAAAGCAGGTAGTTCCTAGTGACACCCTTGGCCCACATGAGGGCAGTACTAGGTAGTCAAAAGTCTCCAGGAGCTTCCAGGATATGCGAAGAGTCTGGCTGGAGATGAAATGTGAATGCATAAAGCAGAATCAGTTAGTTTTTCATAAGCACAAGATTCCTTAAAGCCAATCATTATATTGTTCTAAATGTTCCTGCTGAAGGAATTAGGAAGCAAAGATACCTACCAAATTTTCCACCTGCTGGTGCAATCATTTGCCAGGAGATGTTGGAGAAAGTTTCTGATTATTCTATTTAATGCTACTTTTAACATACAAAATATGAAACAGACAAACAAACTTTTTATTACATTATCAAATGCTATTCTACATTTGTTTTTAAAAGTAAATATATCTTAGGTACAGATTTTCAGTTTCTTATTGTCTGATATGATGAGTTGTTTTTTTGATAAATTTTCAAATAAAGAATTCTAGGGAAGATGGAAATATAAGTGCACATTCATCATCAGTGGAATTTTACCACTATATTTAGTGCATGGAGGTTATAAGTGCCTTAATGATATTGAACAGGTCTTCTTCAGACAGGGCTGTTCAAACAGTTACATAAATGACCATTGGTGTAATTATGCATTCATGTGATCTGAAGAGTTTTCAACCTTGGGAGGAGAAATCTTTTCTACCAAGACTGTTAGATAATTTTGGTTATCTGTTAGGCATGCTTTAGAAATTCAAGCAAAGACCCACGTTTTAGATGGTGATGTCCCATTCCAGCCTCCAGACCACAGACCTGGAATTAGCTGATGGGCTCCTGATAACGTTAGGTCATGTGAAAGCAGTGGCAAAATACTATACTAGCCTGGAGCACAACATCATGGTGCAACCTGGACAACTTTTTAGAGAGGACTCAACAGGCTCCCCTGGTAATAGTTTGCACTGACCTGAAGAGAAGAGCATTTGCCTCTGATGTCATTGACATTGGCTCCTAAAGTCCTTCTCCCTCTCTGAACGTCCTTCCTTCTCTTCCTTTCCTAGTCTCTGATCTCTGGGATAAAATGAAACACTGAACTCTCTGCAACTTCTCCCGTAATTTTATCCCCTATTCTGCTGATACATGTACCAGAACATTCATTCACACCCATGGAAACTGTTTATCCCCAAGGGGATCATTTGGTACTCAAATGGCTACCCATCTTGTGCCAAAACAATAAGATTATTGGAGAAAACTCAGTGTCTGCCTTTACATTCATTTTCAAAATCTCATTGGTACAAAGGTTATTTCTCCTATTAAGTGGCTACTTAGAATAAGGTATATTAAGAAGTACATCTTTTTGCTTGCTTTAAAATGGTAGCTTGGAATAGCATAATAGGAACTATCTTCCTGTTCCATGAATGCTTTAAACATGGGAAGGATCTATTTGCTTTGCCTCTGTCTGGGATTTGGCAAGTAAAATTTCCTTGACTGGTTTTTCCCTTCTAGTTCAGAAAATGACTAAAATGGCTCTGAATTTGAACCTTGTCATAAGGTTACCTTAGTGTCATCTGGCAGGCTGTGATAAGCCAGTGTTATGTAAAAATCGCTGCCCCTACCCCAACCCTTCTGGAAGTCAGTACACAAGCTCCATTAACACTTGAGCATTATTATACAATCGCTTTGTCTGCGTGGCTATACTATTTTAATGAGCATACAGGGAAGTGAATTGCATAGAAGATGTAGTGATAAACAACAGATTAATCTTTTTAATAACCTGGGACTTTGGCTGGCTGGATTTTAATTTTCCCCTCTTCTAAAATACTAAGTAGAATCTATAACATGGTAAAATGGTTTCCTATTGCTTTTGGGGAAGAGAAGATGGAATGAAGTTTAACCTATCTCTTCTCACTTGTCAGGTCCCTTAGGGCGCCCACATTAAAGCAGGGTCTCCTTTGTATTTTCTGCTCTCGCAGCACCAGAATCCCACCTCCCACTTCTTCCCACCCTACCTACTTCTTCCTCTTCCTAGTTCTAAGTCGATCATTAGCAAAAGAGAGGAATGAATAAAAAGAGAAAGACAAAAAGTAATTAATTCGCTGAAGTGCAGCTGCAAATGAATTTTCAATATAAATTATTAATTTTCTCTTTAATATTGCTGCATCGATACTGCTCTGTATCTGGGGATCGGGAGCGAGAGACTCTGCTTCACAGCAACAGTGCCTTGGGTAGAGACAGCAGCGCCTCACAGTAACTAGAGGGCCTTGGGCTAACATGATATGACTCCCGTTCATCAGTAGCATGCTTTTAGCCAGCAGCATTTCAAACAGGCATAGGTTTTAAAGTCTATGGTGGGGAGAGCAGGCACTAAGGATCGGAATAGTTGGAATAAAATAGGTCAAATGCCTTATCTTCTGTGTCTTCTGGTGTCAGCTTCCTAAAATACGAAGATTATGACAAAAGCTTATATGTATGATGGTTCTTAAGGAAAAAGGTGGCAGCACAAATTTTGCTCACGTAGCGGGGAGGAAAAAAAAATGCTGGACTGTGAAGCGGAAGTTAAGAGTACGTGGGGCTGGTGTCAAAGGCAAAATAAAGAGCTACAACTCTTTGTGCTTGCTGACCAAGCCTGGGCAGAGGTCTGGGAATGGTTGCAGGGTGGCAAGAGCATGGGGCTGTTGGACTACTTCCTCTGGGGTCCACATCTTCAGTCGGCTCTAAACCCAGATTACAGAAGGCACCTTTTATCACTCCCTTTGCTCAAATCAAATGTTATCAGGAAATCTGCTTTTCTTGACCTCGGCAGCATGTGAATGGAATGTAAACCTAAGCACGCTATGGAAAAACTAAAAATAGTATCAGAAAGCAATAGTACTGCTTCTGTGTTCGAAGATGTTGGCTCTAAATGGCAGAGGAACGATTGTTTCCACTTAAAGTGATTGATATGTCTACATACACTTGAGAGATAGAATTTCATTACCTATTCTTTCTGCGGGGACTGACTGAACATAGTTTCAAAGGAAATAGGGAGCATATTTGTATAACAGAGTAACACTTTCTTCCACAAAATGGAGAAGAAAAAAAAAAAAAGGCCAACATATAAAGGGAAAAATTGTGGATGTTAAATAAAGAAAATAAAGATATTGAAAGAGTGAAGAAATTACTACCACAGAAGAACGTTCAATACATACAGTAATTAGGCTTTTAGCTTTCTGTTCAATGACAGTGAAATATTTCTATTGGTTCACTTGCAGAAGTATTTATTTTTAAATTACCTGTAATGATTAAGCACAGAAAAAAATAAGGATTACAAAAGGCAACCCAACAAAATTCAATTTATTCCATAATAATACTTAAGAACTAATGCTTTCATTTTGTGTAAGGCATTTTGAAGACTTGGAAACTCAAGTTTCCCAATATCTTGCAGATGATTTTAGAAGAGAAAATTAAGAAATCTAAACTCTAATTTGGGGTCAAACATAAGGGAAAACAACTTAATGAGCCTCCTAAAAATGCAATGTTCTTTTATAAAATGAGAAATCCTTCTGTAACCTAAAAAATCTGTTTTCTCTCAAATATTTTTCTCTAATGCTGTTTGGTTACCTCCTAAAGTCATTATTTCCAGCAGTCACAGAAATCTTCAGCTGTGTAGGCGGTCCCAGTAAATTTAGCAGCCAAGCCACATTGTGACATGTTAAGAATAGGCGTCCATAAATCTTCCCCAGCTTCTCTTGAAAAGATTAAATCTTTCTTTTCAAGAATTTGCTAAATTTCTGGAAATGCTATAATATAATAAATGACTTGTAGACAAGTCTGAAGAGGAGTAGAAGATAATGGAATCCCTTGTCTCACGAAGCAAAGCAGAAGCTGAGGAAACTTCTGGACCTTTCACTTTACCCAGCAGTAAAAGGGGGAAGAGCTGCTTGCAGTAGCTCTTGGACATGAGCAGAGCCCTGTCAACATCTCCAGAGAAGCCTCTCTGTTGTTAAGAGGGGTCTGTTTTCAGGACCAATCTCTTTAGAACAGAAATGTTATAAACACGGTTTCAAACAAAGTAAAAGTTGCTCAGTCGTATCCGACTCTTTGCGATCAAGTCCATGGGATTCGCCAGGCCAACTCAGGGATCGAACCCAGGTCTCCTGCATTGCAGGCAGATTCTTTACCAGCTGAGCCAACAGGAAGCCCTTCAAACAAAGGAGACCTTCAGGAATCTGAATTTCATTGTTCTTCTTTACACATATCTGAGCAAGATGATTTAGGAACATTTACTCTGTCCCCCCCAAATCTACTTCCAATATATTTCCTAAGCTTCCTCTGAATAGGAGGGCCTCTGTTGTGGCTCAAATGGTAAAGAATCCGCCTGCAATGCAGGAGACCTGGGTTCAATCCCTGGATTGGGAAGATTCCCTGGAGAAGGGAAAGGCTACCCATTCCAGTATTCTGGCCTGGAGAAACTGGAGAATACTTTAAATATATTTCCTAACCTTCCTCTGAATAGGAAGGGCTCACTGCATTGAGCTATACATGGAGAAGGCTTTATCTATTTAATATGTGTCTCTGTCAGTGTGGGCTGCCTTAACAAAGTGCCATAGACTGGTGGCTTAATAGCAACAGAATTTTATTTGTCCCAGTGCTAGATGCTGAAAGTCTGATATTAGAGTGCCAGTATGAATGGGCTCTGATGAAAGCCTTCTTCTGATGTGCATACTTCTCACCACATCCTCCCAGGGTGGAAAGAGGCTAGAGAGCTGTCCAGAGTCTCTTTTATAGCAGTGTTAATCCCATTGGTGAGGGTTCCAACCCCCATGATCAAATCACCTCACAAAGGTCCCACCTCCTAATACCATCCCATTGGAGGTTAGCATTTTAACATATGAATTTTGAGAGGACAGAAATATCCAATCTATAACAATGTGCGGAGGAGAAGCCTGGACTGTCTAGCATAAGCAGATGAGGAATTGACTCACAGAATGCTGTACAGGTAAGAGAACTGAAGAGAAGGACTGAACGGGCTCTGGGAAAGTAGGATCCAAAGTTGCTTCAACAGTCAAAAGGGCATTCTCACTGGGGTTTGCAACATGGACAACACTGCATCAGCTGTTTTCAAAGCATGTGTTTTGAAACTATGATACTGCTAAGTGCCAAGGAAATCCAGTCTAACTTACCAGGAGTCATGGGTTCTCTCCCTGGCTGAGGAGGGCACAGCCATCAGGGTCAAGTGGAATGATGAAGGCACAATTCCCTGGAAGGAAAAAAAAAAAAAATTCCTCTTACCAAAAGAAGAAAGTGGGGATTTTGAAGAGCAAGAAATGAACATAAAAGAAAAAACAAATAATGCCATAAAAAAGCAAGTTTAACCACTCAGTCAGATAATTCTGGTTTAAAAAGCTGATCTTCAACTCTCTCATTAGCACCTGCTCCTTTCCCCTATACTGCATTTTTCCTAAAATAAGTAAAGTTGCTCTTATTTATATCCCATTTGATGGAACAGTGGCGAAGAAAGAGTCTGAGAAAGAATAGGAATGCTCTAGCAGGTAAACACCGGCTCCAGATACCATGTGAAACCGTATCAACTAGACAGATCCATACACATTAGACACGTTTATCTAGACATAGCTCCATACCCACTGAAAGACCCTAAAACCACATGGCTATTCTTCTCTTATACCTCTGAGTATCTTCTGACTCTTACCTTAAGAGGTAGAGTCTTGCTATTTCATTTTAGATCATTCTGTTAGCAGGATGTCTATTTAACTGCAATCTATTGGCACTACTCTTTGTTAAAAGTCCCCCGAAGTGTGGTTATGTTGTGACCCTCAGCATCTACAGTTTCAAGATTAGTTTCTCAGGACATCACTTTGGACAATAAATGTTTTTTCTACTCTCCAGCAACCTCCAACCCCACATGCCAAGTCTGACTCATAAAAAAAGGACCTACAACCTGAAGAAATGGTTCTTGAGAAAATACATTTTCACCTAGGGAAAAATATATATCTCAGTTCCACTAGTCTCCAAGCTCCTTATTTATCTTTGTATCCCTGGAGCACCTAATGTGTGCTTAGCATGATCATTAAACAAATAACTGAAGAATCGAGTTAGCATATGAATAAACATTTACATGTGTCTGGCTATCAACTAACTTTCATCCAGAAATGTTTAGAGAAGAAATCTTAGAGATTATCTCATGTAACTCTATCACTTATTATAAGCTTAGACACAGAGGCCTAAGAAAGGAAAATGACTATAGTAGGACAGAAAATTAAAGTGAAATGTTCTGATTTTAAGTTCAGCACTTTTTCCACTGTAACATCCAGGTAATTCATAATATGTTCTCAAAGTGTGGCATCTCCCAGGTATATGTGTGTGTGTGTGTGTGTGTGTGTGTGTGTGTTTTAAATAGATACCTCTGTAGACTGAAAATCGGGTTATATTTAAAAGAAGAGTGTTAGAATAATAAAGAAGCAGCCTTTGAGACTGAGGTTTGGGACAGAGATGGCCTATTTTAGTCTTAGCCCTATACATGGTCAGTATGAGATGCTCCATTCATATAGAAGGGACGAGCACTTCCCTGCCTTCTCAATCTACCCATAATCTTCACTGTTCAGCCCCCAGACTAGGGACACCTGACTCAGGGGGATATTTCCTTGGGATGCCATGATAACCAGAACCTCTATTTATTGGCAAGCGTAAGTGATTTTTGAGGGAAGGGGGTTGCATTTCTGCAGTCTTTGTCTTATACTTTTGCTCCATTCAAAGAAGAGGGCTGCCGCCGGTGCCTCCACTGTGAGAAGGGCTGCACGGAGCCAAGAGAGCCAGGCCAGCAACCACCTCTGATCTGCCGTTGATCGCCTTCACAGTTGGGTGGTGTCTTAAGCTCTGTACCTACCCTCCCCCCTACAATTAAAGTGTCTCTTTTGGCCCCATCGCATTTAATCTGCTAAACACCCTTCAATTTAGGTTATATGCTGCTGCTGCTGCTGCTAAGTCGCTTCAGTCATGTCCAACTCTGTGCGACCCCATAGACGGCAGCCCACCAGGTTCCGCTGTCCCTGGGATTCTCCAGGCAAGACAATGGCGTGGGTTGCCATTTCCTTCTCCAATGCATGTAAGTGAAAAGTGAAAGTGAAGTCACTCAGTCGTGTCTGACTTTTCACAACCCCATGGACTGCAGCCTCCCCGGCTCCTCCGTCCATGGGATTTTCCAGGCAAGAGTACTCTGAGGTTATATGCTAATGACTCACAATTATCTATTTCAGAACTAGACCTAATGTTCTAGACCCATTTATAATATATCCTAATAGACTTCTCATAGACATCCCAAGTTTGATCTACCTAAAATGAAATTCATGATCAAATCTACTTTCTATATCCTGTTTCCAAGTCAGAAATCTGAGTTTCATCCTAAAACCCTTCTTTTACTTATCAATCACATCCAATTTATCAATAAGTCTTATTGACTCATTGGAAAAGACCCTGATGCTGGGAAAGATTGAAGGTAGGAGGAGAAGGGGATGACAGAGGATGAGATGGCTGGATGGTATCACTGACTCGATGGACATGAGTTTGAGCAGTCTCTGGGAGTTGGTGATGGACAGGGAAGTCTGGAATGCTGCAGTCCATGGGTTGGAAAAGAGTTGGACAGGACTGAGTGACTGAACTGAACTGAACTGATTGATTCCAGTGGTTTGAGAAACTGGTTTCAATGCCTGGTCTCTCTTGTCTAACTGTAGAGTAGTTTTCTCAGAGTGTAGATATTGGCATGATTAATACATAAAGCTATTCTGAAAAGAGATCTGGTGAAAAGTAACTCTAGCTCTGAAAAATTTCTTGGGCCAGTTAATCACCTACCCAAATGGGTTTCAACCTACCTTCCTTTCAACCTATCCAGAATGGGTTACCTAAATAATTTTTTTCACTTTGAACAAATTTGTATGAATAACATGGAAGAAAAAATGTTATCAAATATTCAAAGCAGAAAACAAACAAACAAACTTTTCCTCCTCTGATCATTTTGGGTTAATCATGTTGCACAGGTTTGATATCACTGAATCTACTCTAACACAAACAGGCAAAACGAGAGTCAATTGCCTGATCTAAGAGGAAGGGTTATTTTGAATCTTAAGCCAAACTCTGTGTCTTCACCAAACACCAGTATTTTTAGTTTACAGAAACCACAATGATGTGGGTAAATTACATTAAAAACTCATTTGGGTGATTATATCTACCTTCATTTAAAAGTAAAAGAGAGGGAGGGGGGTTCAGGATGAGGAACATGTGTATACCTGTGGTGGATAAATGTTTATGTATGGCAAAACCAATACAATATTGAAAAGTAATTAACCTCCAATTAAAATAAATAAATTTATATTTTTAAAAAAGTACAAGAGCCACACCAAAAAATCAAGTGATAAAACACCTAGGTTACTACTGGCATTATAATATCCACCATTTTTATATAGGCTCTAAACTAACAAAAATGAAAAGTCAAATTACATTTTCCTATACTGCCCATGAAGGGCTTTGGTAATGCCTCTGTAAAGCAGAGACCTGTGACCTAATCTGCCAATACAGAGAAAATGACATGGATATGAATCTCCACTCTTAATAGTCTAGGAGCTGCCTGGATATACTTTATTCTCATATTCACCTTTGAAAATTGGGGCCTGGTTTAAAAAAAAAGACACAGTTCCCAAAGACTTTTCATCACACCTACAATTTAGGAAATATTTTCAAGGCAATTTTCAGTACAAACTTCTGATACAAGAAACAATTCCAGACCCATTCCCAGCCCATGAAGGGAAAGCACGTCACCACTATTTGAGCCTGGACTGGGAGGATCATTTTAAATCTAATCCATTCTTTGTCACTGAAATAGTTGTCTGAAGCTCTTTCTCCTCATCTGCTAAACAAGATCATCTTCACCCACTTAAGACTTCTTGATGAAGTGTGATGGCTTTTAAGGAAATTTAAATATAGCAAATATGTTTTTAAGAATACTCTGAGTATGATTTTGTGCTTTCTACCTAAAAATGTAAAATGACATTTAATTTTAGATTTGTGTTTCCTCCAAAAAGCATTCCTTTCCCAAAATAATGTTTGCTGGCTTGAATGGTAAGGTTATGGATGATTTTGGTCTCTCTACATTATAAACTCTGTAATACTGAGTCAACTTAATTAAAATAAATTTTAAAAATGAAAAGGCTTCCCTGGTGACTCAGATGATAAAGAATCTGCCTGCAATTTAGGAGACCCAGGTTCGATCCCCTGGGTTGGGAAGATCCACTGTAGAAAGGAATGGCCTCCCATTCCAGTACTCTTGCCTGGAAAATTACACGGACAGAGGAGCCTGGCAGGCTACAGTCCATGGGGTTGCAAAGAGTCGGATATGACTGAGCAAAGTATGTATTGAACACATATATGTTAGACATATTTTCTAAATCATGCCCTGTATAATAAAGTTATAACAGAATAATGAGTAAAAGGGAGGGAAGACCAGTAAAGAGATGGTAAGTATAGAATGGGGTAAGCATAAGAATTATATGGAGAGAGGGACAGGCTGTCCTAGAGGAAAGAAAAGGCTAAACATTGCAAAGTTCAGATGAAGGATAGTTCTTTCATTTAGCATCTGCTACAATTCTACCTTGCACAGCATTGTGACTAAAAGAGTTAATTCAATTTCTCTCATGATAGGAAATATTTTCCTCCCAGGAAGAGTTAACCTCAGTTCTCATAAGGACATAATTCCAAAAGAATAAATCTCAAGGAAATGTTCTCAACAATGGACGTCCCTTCCTCAAATAAACACAGCTGTTTAGTGTCTATAGTCTTACAGTTTTTGCTCATCTTTTTCTAACCCTCTCACATAAAAGGCACTGCAGGATGGGCCCAGAATCTGACTTTCAGCTCTATCTGTGTTCCCATCTACCTTTCTGTAAGTAAGCTTCAAAGAGAGGTCTAATTTAAGACGTACGGTGTGTTCAAACCTGTAGTTTCAGATAAGGATTCTCCCTCTTACATAATGCATTTTAAAATGAGAGCAAAAAGCCCATGTCAGTGTTGGATTTTCACTGCTTGGCTCTGAGTATTCTTGAGGGCTTAAACTGAAGGAGATCAGGGTTTGTGAGCCACAGTAATTAGTGCTGGTGGCAGTAAGACTCATAGAACTGTTGATGAAAAGAAACCATAATTTCTGTTAAACTCCTTAGGGTCTTTTTTCTGAAAGGGAGCCTTGCTATATTTCTTTTTAAAGCTTGGATCAAATAACTTAAGCAGACGCTATGACAATACTATTTGAAGAAAAGAAACCTATGGTATGACTCACTCACCCACCAAAACAGACTCACTCTATACACCTACTTTTTCCTTGGCTTTACTTTCTGAGTCCTCTGAGTCAAAGCCTTTGAAAATCAGTCTGCATGTCAAATCCCCATGAAAATCTACTTGCACACATCTTTCCTGTTCATCCTTATCCATTTCACCTTTTTCAGTGTAGGTTGAAACAATTTAGTGATTCATTAATAAGGTCCACATTTACCAGAAATCTCATTTTCTCTCCAAGTTACCATTGCTTTAGTGCCCATCACGTCATTTGCTGAAGACTAAGAGAAAATTCCTTTATCCTCAGAATTTTACAAATCCTCCAGTTCATCTCAACTCTCCTCCCTGAGAGCCTCGGTTACTGAAGAGACAAACTTGCATATCAAGGTCAGAAAACTGTCCTTAGCAGCTTCTACTCTAGTATACAAAATCACCTGATTTCATTTGCCCTTGAGAGTACTGGGAAAGTTTTTAATTGAGTAGAGGGTACTCCTAAAGAATTAAATTTGGTGCTCATATCATATCCAAATACCACTGCAAATAACAGATATATTGCCTGCCGCAGAGTAGGTTTGCTGAATGAGTGCTTGCTAAGATTGTAGAGCTTACTGTCTGAGATTATCTGGTTGTACAATATTTTATTCAAAAAAATTTTATTGAACATTTGCAAGGCAGGCATAGATGCAATGTGCACTGTGACCTCGAATCCATCATCCTGCCTCCAAACTGAAAAGTAGCTTCGTCATTTTTAGATAGGTGAAAATTTGTATTTCAGACATACTTCATCTCACAAAGTATGTCTGATTCTGAAAAAAAAAAAGGTATGAAAATGTCCCTTTATTTTGTAATTCTAGAGACATCTTAAATCAGAAAGAAACCAACTGCTTAAAAATTATCCTAAAATAAGGTAATTCAACAATCTCACTTACATATGAGGAGACTGAGGACTAAACTAAACTTATCTAAGGCAAAGAGGGCAGTTATAAATACCTTTTCTTGGGAGGTAAGGTGAAAAGGAAAATTACAAAATAATAACTCTTATTCTCTCCTCTCAATATTAGGCTGTCTCTGTGAATCCTTTCTTCTTATTAATAGTTTTCTAGTTAATCAAATAATTCCCTATATTTGTTATATATTATTTTAGGAATGTTAGTGTAACTGCAGGTTCTCATTCATTCTGGTGCCCTAAAATGGGACTATACCTGTCTTTCCATAAACCTCTGGGCATTCTCTCCAAGAAAAAAATATTCTAGATTTTAACCATTATTATTATTAGGTTTTTCTTTATGCACTACTTGATTCTACACACATTTCATTGCGTCTTTCAGCAGAGGTGAAAACTAATAAGAAACCATAATTTATTGAATGAAAGCAGTTCATTTATTTGAGGACAATTAACTAACCCCTTTTTAGCATTCCATTTTTCCAGTTAATTTATCTCAATTACCTTGCTTCTTTATGAGATAACTTGTTGATACATTTTTGACCCAGAGTGAATGCTTATTAAATGGGACTAATGTATTAACATTATTTCCCTTTACCAAATATTTCCAAGACATCTCCTTCATGAATATCAACAAAGAATGAGAGAAACAGGGCATGCACTGGGAGTCTGTTATACAACAGCAACATTTTAGTTACGCTGTCACATTTAACCCTCATGGTAACATAGTGAAAATTGCTTCTGGAAGCTTTAAAATTTGAAACATGAGAACAGTGGGGCCCAGCAAGGTTCAACAGCTGGTCCAATGACACACAGTTAATGAGAGGTGGGGACAAGATACAAGTCCAAGTCTGACTGTAACAAAGCGTATTATCTTTCCAACACAGTACTATGACTCACAGGCAAATGAGAAAACAAATCCCCTCTAGAGATAAGATCTGGTGACTGGAAAGATTAAATGACATACAGCAGAGGGACACTTTGAGTCACGGAGAGCCAGGTGCCATTCCTGTGTTCTGGACTGAGGTCTGCCTTGAATGTGTCCTTAAAGCCCAATCCTCCATAGGGAACCGTGTTTTCCATCTGTGTGTTGAGAGCGTCCCACTCAGGAAAGGTTCCAGATTGACATCTGGCAATTTAAAGTTCCCCTAGAGTTATATAGGATGAGAATCTGGCTTATATTTTCTTTTCCCAACATAGCGGCTCATCATGACGCGGCTGTCACTCGGCTGTTACAGTGGTTGGCAGGCTTGGTGTGTGCAGGAAGTCGGGGTGACAGAGCCAGGTGCCTCGGTGGTTAAGGATGAGAACAGAGGGCCCAAGCATTGCCACTGACTCCAACTCCTGCTTTAGGCCGTCAGTTAACCTCTCTCTGCCCAGTCTTCCCATCTATAAAATGGAAACAGGAATACTGAGAAAAATCCTCAGAGAAGCTATGAGGCAGAACCCCTCCACAATTAACATACAGAAAGAACAATGGAAAAGTTTAAAGCCGTGTTTTAATTGTAATCTTAACTGTTCCTAATTATCCTAAAACGCAGGTCCTAGACCAGTGCTTCTCACTCTTAACAGACCTACAAATGACCTGAAGATCTTGTTAGACCAAGGATTCTGATTCTGAATATAACTTCCAGTTGATACCTATGCAAGTGGCCTGCAACCCCCAACCTTTCTCAGTAGCACAGTACTGCATAACACATTTCAGTGTGAGATCATTCAGTATAAATGTCATTAAAATGATTACTGTTTGGCAATACTGGTCCAGTAAGTCTTCAATATAGCAATGGCTGCTGTGTGTAGCCAGCTTTTTGGGAACTGCTGAGGCAAGAACTGCTTTGCAGAGATTTTGAAGGACAATACTAGAAATATATCAAATTTTTAAAAAGTACATTAGATCCTCTATTCTCCCGCTTTCCAAAGGCTTCTTGATGCCATTTTCTATGTCTTCTTCAAGTTTTGCATGACCTATAGTATCTACATTAGAGTTTACACCAAAGAAATTATCAGTTGAGAGTCACTAGTTCAATGAATCAATGGTTCAAGGCCAAGAGAAACTATAATGAAAGGTCCTTGGGACTTTAGCTTTTGGATGGAATGGCTAATGGCTTTGACTTTCCTTGTATTACATGGAAATAATTCCTAAGTGCCAAATTGTTAAGAGGTTTCATATTTCTATTTTCCAGTTTCTTTGGGCTCTCTAAATATGCAGTCAGTTGCACAGGTGCATAGCTTGGGCAAACACCCACTGAAGCTTTACTGGACCTTCAAGCTCATAACAAAGTGACCATCCACACCTGTTCATGCTTGGGTGGAGTCCTCCTTTACCACTTTGCTTCTTCCATCCATGTGAGAAGTGAGACTTGCTCTCCATAAGATGTGGGTCATATGCTATGACTGCACTTTGGACCCTCTATTTTTTTTTTTTTTAAGTCAAGGTAATGAAAGAAAGAAAAAGTGAAGGCTTTTTAATAAATGCTGCCGTGGCCCAAAAATGTGTTATGCAGTACTGTGCTACTGAGAAGGGTTGGGGGTTGCAGGCCACTCGCATAGGTATCACCTGGAAGTTATATTCAGAATCAGAATCCTTGGTCTAACAAGATCTTCAGGTCATTTGTATGTCCATTAAGAGTGAGAAGCACTGGTCTAGGACCTGCATTTTAGGATAATTAGGAACAGTTAAGACTACAATTAAAAACCAACTGCTTTTGAAATTACCAGTTAGTATCGAGCCCCATCATTGCTACTGAGCATGTGTGCGTGCATGCTCAGTCGTGTCCAATTCTTTGTGACCACATGGATGGCAGCCTGCCAGTTCCCACTATCCATCGGATTCTCCAGGCCAGAATACTAGAGTGGATTACCATTTCCTTCTCTACGGGATCTTCCCAATGCAGAAATCAAACACTTGTCTCCTGCATCTCCTGCGTTGGCAGGTGGATTCTTTACCACCGAGCCACCTGGGAAGCCCCATTACTCCTGGAGCTTTGTCTCATATATAAAAATTGTTCACTCTTGTTGTCTGAGACATTGTGAAGAGCCTGAAAACTAATAAGGCATAAAGACCGTCTTCCCACCTGTGCAGCTTTGATGACCACCCCCTCCACCGCCCCGCTCATCCTATTTCTGCTTTGAAACTTGAGGATTTTTCCATATATATACCTGATGCTACTCTCCCCTCTTTTCTAGGTAAATAAGAGGCCAGAATGTCTTTCTACCTTCCAATCCTCTCTTCTGTCTCACCTGCATCAAACTGACAACTCTCTGAAGAGCTCAGACTAGTTTTCTTTATAAATAACCCTGAGTCCTTTAGACTTGTCATAAGAGGAGGGAGAAAGAAGCAGTGGAACTCTCTAACTAGCTTACTTTGGCTCCTGGATGCCAAGGCAGATGTTACAAATGACACAACATCTCTGCTCAGGGCCTCAGTGTGGAAATTACTCAGCAGAGCAGACACGGGCCTTTCTGTTTTACTGCCAGTTATGAGCTTGTGAATAGCACAGCACACTGCCCTGATTAGTGGATGCCTTCCCTCCCTCCTCATAATCGCAGGGACTGGAGCAGAATGATAAGAAGACCCTCCATGATAGCTGGAGGTGTGGGGCTGCCCTCTCTCTTCTCCTCTTTTGTTGTGCTTTTCTTAATGCAGACAACCCTCTGAAGTGTGATTTTTTTTCTTTTGATTTTGACCGACTCACCTGAGCCATCAGAAGCTCCATATTTGCAATATAGTTCCCTCATCACTGTCCTGACTGAGGCTTGAAAGCCCCCGTGGGAGAGCTTCGACGTTAGCGCACAGCTGCTGGGTTGTACCATTCCCTGCTGCCTACCAGGGAATGGTGGTTTTCCTATTGTACTGCAATGAATAATCACCTTAATTTTTATTAGAGGTTTATCTGCAGACCTTGCCTAACTTTTCTGAAAAGCCTGAGGGAATTTGCCAGTTGATTTAAGAGTCCTGTTAGTAGAGCTGAGGGATTTCTTCTGGGAAGCTCATCCACGATTTCAACTCTGTCCTTTTCTTTTTTTGAGTATGCAGGCAAGGGCGGATGAGTGAGCAAGAGAGGATGTCTGGGCTGGAGCTCACAGTGCTCAGGCGTGTATGACTCATTTTCTTTGGATCCCGGTGGTACGGAGCTCTGACGCTAACCTTCCTTGACTTACTGAAGGGCACAGGAGAAAAACAAGTGGCAAGTGGCCGCATTAAGGTTCTGAGAAGAGGGCACAGATGCTGTCTGGCAATGGACGATTTACCCTGTCTGTGTGATTAGGTACACAGTTAACCTGTTAAGCAGTGTCGGACTATTTCTTTTACGATAATAAGCATCCATCTAATCTTAAACATACACAGCTCAGCAATGTGACCTTTCAATATGTAATTCTAAAAGAGAAAATAGTTCTTGAGTCCTTTACAATGATGAAGACTTAGTTTAAACCAGAGAAGAAAACTGCTTTCATCTTGAATTGCTAACTGTGATCAATTGGTAGTGGTACTTGGAGTTCTGTGTTGAGAAGAATATTGAAGCAACCTCAGGGCTCATGGAAAAGAAAACTACGGTGTATTACATACAAGGGAACGGCATCAATGTACTTCACCCTTTCTCTATACCATTCATACATATTCTAACTCTTAATTCATTACTGTTTGGAAGAAAAAGAAAATCTCCAACTGCTGAGAGACAGCTAGCTCTGATCAACTCAGAGGTGTTTTATTATTTCAAGATACAGGGTTACTGGGGGGAAAAAAAAAGATACATGGTTTACTGGATAGACCAAGGCAGCTTGCCTAGATAAATGTTACCAGCCTGTTCTAACTATACTATACTGTTTGAACAAAACTATGCAGTTTTCTTTTTTTGTTGTTCTGTTCTCATATTTCTCTGGATTTGGTGTTAGAAGTCTCAGGCTAAAACTGCATGACTGTGGGCTAGTCCCTCAACTTCTCTAAGCTTCAATTTCTTCTTTTGAAGGCAGATGCAAAGTACAGATATGTCAATAAAGTCACAGTAGAAGTCACTAGACATGAATTGTCTCAAAAGACTTGTGAGATGGGAAAGGAGAAAAACAAGATGGACTTAGCTTGAGCATAACATAGATACTGAATAAATGGAAGTTTTATTTGAATCCTACTAGTCTCCTTATGAAATGGAAACATCAAAATATATGGAAAAGCAAATGGTTTTAGTTGCAGAATGGGTGTTAAATATTTGGAAAGAATATGGGCATTTATGTGTGGACTGGGTCCCTCTAATGAGGGGAGCAGATGCACATAAACAGTTTATTCTCTAATATTTGTGAATAAATATGTGACTCTCTGGAGTCACACAGAGTTTCTTATATGGTATATCTTTTCTTTTAATGTCTAGAGGCAAAGCCTCTCCTCTAGTTTATACTGAATAGACACATAAATGTACCTTTTTTTTTTTTTACATATCTGAGTGAGTAGGCGGTGACTGTTGATAAAATTCATTGTAAAAGATCATCTGTAAAGAAAACTAAGAAAGCTAAAGCAATGGATTTGGTTAAGTTTCTTCAACCAAACTGAGATAAAATGAAAATGATGAAAGTAAGGAAACATGTTTATAGAACAGGTATTTTCTCCATTAAGAATAACTAAAACCTAAGTACTGTCAAGACAGGCTGATAGTGTTTATCCAGGCAAGCATAACCTTGATAGCTAACTTTCCATCCACTATTCCTGCTGGTGGACCAACTCAGATGTCCTGGGTGATGCCTTTTCCCATTGCACACATCTCTCACTTCCAGAAAAAGGTCTGAAGGACAATTCTTGCTTTGACACTTACCAACTTTGTGATCTTGGGTGAGTGTCTTAACTTCTTTCTACCTCATATCCCTCACTTGTAAAATGGAGATAATAATAAGTATTATCATTCTCATCTTCTGGTGAGGCTTGAATGAAATATATTGGAAACTCAAAAAATTTGTGGCACAAAAATGTTAGCTTCTCTCTTCGTGTTCAGCTCAGTTGCTCAGTTGTGTCCAATTCTTTGAGACCCATGGACTGAAGCATGCCAGGCTTCCCTGTCCATCACCAACTTCCAGAGCTTGCTCAAACTCACGTCCATGTCCACTGAATCGGTGATGCCATCCAACCATCTCATCCTCTGTCATTCCCTTGTCCTCCTACCTTCAATCTTTCCCTGCATCAGGGAGTCTTCATGGTAATAATAGCTTTAACTTCAACCTGAACACCTCAATACATGAACACTGGATGGGCTTCATCAGAGGTTCTCACGGTACAGTCTGCAGATACCTAGATTTCTGATGCCCTTTCAGGTCTGTGAGTTCAAAATTTTTTCAAAGTAATACTAAGGTGTTTTTTGCCTTTTTCACTTTATTGCTTTTACACAGATAATACAAAGGCAGTGATGGGGAACTTCCGCTTTGTTTCCACATCACCACTCATTCTAACACCACCAAAAAAGCTGAACAGACTGAAATATCAACTCTTCTTGGATCTTGAAGAGAGGTCAGGACACAAGTCCCAAGACTGGAGAGACAGGCGAATACAAGGTGTCACAAAGCAGAGACTCAGAGCAGAAAATGCAGTGGAAAGCAGTGCTGGAGTAGAAAAACCTGGACTGTAATTGATGAACTGCTGGAGGCTGAATGTGAACAAGTTCTGAGAGCTAAAACTCCAGGAGGACCAAGTCATAGGGGCAACTTCACAGTTTTATAAGTTCTACCTTAACCAGGTTCCCACAATAAATAAACATCTTTTTACAATTCTTACAGGGTAGGGGTTGGGAAAAGGAATCGTTTGGAAATAGAACACTCTTTGCTTAACAAGGCCTCAAGAGAAACTAGTTAACCAGGACCCAACCTGATGGGTTAGGTCATGGCAGCATGACTGATCTAGGGGGAGGGAATACCCACTGCCAGCACACTCTAACCAGCCTATCCCACCTAAAGGGGAGAGGAAAAAACTGAGAAACACTTGCGAAATTCACAGTCCACAGGCATGGTGTCACCAAAAGCAGTGGGGGGAAAAAACTGCTATAATTTATGACAGATCAACATAGCACTGCCAAAATATACTAGTAGTTATGGTATTCTTTACCAACATAACCTCAATGTTTTTTAAAAGCTTGTAAAAGTTAGTAATTTCATCAAATCTCAATCTATGAATACACATCTGATGAATATTTCTATCATGAAATGAGAAATAGGAATAAAGCATATCTACTGTACATCAAAGTAAAATGGCTGTCTCAAGAAAAAGTAGCTGTTTTTGAGTTGCAAACTGAACTAGCTACTATTTTCATGGAATATTTATTTTTAAAACACTTCAAAGAATGACTGACAGATTAATGTATTTGTCATTCATTTTTCTAAAATTAAGTGGGTATGTTTCTTCAAGGAAAATAACTTTCAGCATTTGTTGCAAGCTATAATGTTCAAGCTTTCACAAAATAATTAGAACTGTGGGAAAAGTTTATCCATTCTTACAAACTTGGCAGTTTCTCTATATGTTAAGACTTTTCTCCTAAGAACAGTGCTGAAAATTAATAAATGTGGTATGACTGCTTGCTGTTGCATGATAAAAGTGTATCAATATTTAGAAGGTTTGTATAACTAAAAAATAAGGTTTCACAAATAAATGCCTGCCATTACAACAATATGCATGATACACACAAAGTATAAGACAAGCTAATGTATTAACTCAGATGGCACCACCCTTATGGCAGAAAGTGAAGAAGAACTAAAGAGCTTCTTGATGAAAGTGAAAGAGGAGAGTGAAAAAGTTGGCTTAAAGCTCAACATTCAGAAAACGAAGATCATGGCATCTGGTCCCATCACTTCATGGCAAATAGATGGGGAAACAGTGGGTGACTTTATTTTGGGGGGCTCCAAAATCACTGTGGATGGTGATTGCAGCCATGAAATTAATAGATGCATACTGTTTGGAAGGAAAGTTATGACCAACCTAGACAGCATAATAAAAAGCAGAAACATTACTTTGTCAACAAAGGTCCGTCTAGTCAAGGCTATGGTTTTTCCAATAGTCATGTATGGATGTGAGANAAAAGTTGGCTTAAAGCTCAACATTCAGAAAACGAAGATCATGGCATCTGGTCCCATCGCTTCATGGCAAATAGATGGGGAAACAGTGGCTGACTTTATTTTTTGGTGCTCCAAAATCACTGCAGATGGTGATTGCGGTCATGAAACTAAAGACGCTTGCTCCTTGGAGGAATACTTATGACCAACCTAGACAGCATATTAAAAAGCAGAGACATTACTTTGCCAATAAAGGTCCATCTAGTCAAGGCTATGGTTTTTCCAGTGGTCGTGTATGGATGTGAGATTTGGACTATAAAGAAAGCTGAGTGCCGAAGAATTGATGCTTTTGAACTGTGGTGTTGGAGAAGACTGTTGAGAGTCCCTTGGACTGCAAGGAGATCCAACCAGTCCATCCTAAAGGAGATCAGTCCTGGGTGTTCACTGGAAGGACCGATGTTGAAGCTGAAACTCCAATACTTTGGCCACCTGATGCGAAGAGCTGACTCATTAGAAAAGACCCTGATGCTGGGAAAGATTGAGGGCAAGAGAAGGAGACAACAGAGGATGAGAAGGTTGGATGGCATCACTGACTCAATGAACATGAGTTTGGGTAAACTCCGGGAGTTGGCTATGGACAGGGAGGCCTGGTGTGCTACAGACCATGGGGTCGCAAAGAGTCGGACACGACAGAGCAACTGAATTGAAACTGAAAACACTTATGGAATCTGCATATGGGGTAGATAGGAATCGCCTATATTTGTGCTGGTTTTTAATGTCTGAAACCAGTGGATAGCTTAAAAATAGAAAAAATAAAATATACACAACAAATAGAAACTTTAATGATATATAAAATAAATGGAAATTATGTTTTCTTTTCATCTTACAATGGGTTATCCAGCACAGCCTGCTTTGGAGGCTACCAAGGGAGGGAGTCTGGCACGGCTTGTTTAGGAAGGGTTGGGTGGGTCTCTGGTGCTGGCATATTTCTGGAGGGATGTGATGAGAAATGGGTTGGCTTCTCATCATGGACTCTGGGTAGGAAAATTAGCACTGAATGTGTATTTCTAACCTCCCAGCACTGTGCCTGGACTTGACAGCCACAGTATCATAGTTAATATTGACAAGTCAATACCACTGGAATTTTTATCTCACTTCTGTGTATGTGTGTGGTTATTGTTTTAATCTCTAGCTTTATCAAAGTAACACACACAGAGTGTTTAAAAAGTCGATGCCAAAAGGCTCATAAACAAAGCAGCATCCTTTCTACTGTTCCTGCACCCCAGAGGTGTAAACCACGTCCAGCATATATGTAGCTGTTTATTCTGATATTAATCTCTATGTTTCTAACAATATGTACACGTTACTCTCTTGGCCCAGCTTTGTAAAGACATTATCCAATGACTTGTGGAGGTGAGAGTTTTAGCTCCTGCCATACACCCGTCTATCCTATCTTCCCAATATATTCACATCTCAGTTTAGGGTTCAGCTCATATTCTCTGTGTTCATTTCAATGCCTGATGCTTAATGTCCACTGCTCAGCAGAGTAGCTTACAATGATTACACTTCCTGTCTTCTATACCTTTTCATTTTCCTTTAGTTGACAATTACTTCACTATATTTCCTGTAGTTTGTGCAAGTATCATGGCAACCCTCTCCAGTATTCTTGCCTGGAGAATTTCATAGACAGAGGAGCCTGGTGGGCAATGGTCTATGGGGTCGCAGAGTTAGACATGATTGAGCAACTAACACTTTCTCTAAAGATACAACTTTCTGTTTTGGTTAAGTCTGTGGGAAACTCAGTTCCCCGTTTTTCCTGGCAACATCCCATCTAAGGCCCCCATCCTCCCATCGCAGCCTGCGCCGGTGAGCTCTGTGCCTGCCGCATGTCGCCTCTAGCTATGTCATCCTGGAAATTCCCTTTCCCACTTGAATCAGTTGGATCCATGGCTTCCTCTTCGTTGCTCTCTTTCTCCTCTTTTTATTTTATTTTATGGTGGAGCCCATATTCCAGTAGCTTTTGAGGAATTACGTTGGGGAGATAAGAAAGTCAAAAAGATATTATTTCCTCACTCCTGGTTGACAGTTTGCCTTCCTTTTTTTTTTTTTTTTTTTTTTTGAACTTTGAAACCTTGTTGCATGATGTTCTGGATCTCAATTTTGCAGTTGAGAAATCCTAGATAATCGTTATTCTCAGTCCTTTTTGTGTACATGCTATGAATTCTCTGGACTATTTTAGGATGATTTTCCTTATCTTTTCACTTGTGAAATTTCATTATAACGTTACTTTGTAGGGGACTTGATCTATTTATTGTCCTGGGTACTTGGTGGGCACTATTGATCTAGAGATTCATGTTCTTTAAATTTGGAAATTTTCTTTTGTTCTTTTTTTTCCTTTTGATAACTACCTCTCTTCCATTTAGGGATTCCTTGGTGGCTCAGACAGTAAAGAGTCTGCCTGCAAGGAGGGAGACCCGAGTTTGATTCCTGAGTCGGGAAGATCCCCTGAAGAAGGAAAGGGCAACCCACTCTGGTATTCTTGCCTGGAAAATTCCATGGCCAGAGGAGCCTTGTGGGTTATAGTCCATGGGGTAGCAAAGAGTCAGACATGACTCAGCGACTTCACTTTCACTTTCTCTTCCATTTTATCTATTTTCTCTCTAAAGGTCTTTTAGTTAAATAGATGTTGGACTTCCTGGATATAATCTTACCATTATTATTATTATTTTTTGGTTACACAGCTTGTGGGATCTTACTTCCCCAACCAGGGATTGAACCTAGGCCCTCTGCAGTGAAAGCCCAGAATCCTAACCACTGGACACCAGGGAATTCCCAAGAATCTTAATTTTCTTATCTTTTCACTTCTACTATTCATTTTTTCCCTTACTGTCTGGAATACTTCCTCAAATTTAATGTTCAATATCTTTATTGACTTTAAAAAAATTAGCTATTTTTAATATTTAAGATGTTTTCTACTTCTGCTGTTTTTGTTCTCTTTGATCCTGTTCTTGTTTCATTGATACAGTATCTTCTCTTATCTTACCAAGTATATTAATTATAGTTTCTTTGAACATTTTTATATCTCTCTGCATTACTCTGTTTTCTTTTCTTCTATTTACTTGAGCTCTTTTTTTTTTCTCCTTCAGATCAGCAGCTTTCTTTGAATGTCAGGTGATTCTTGGATTTCTGTTCACATTTAAGAGTAAAGCACTAAAATTGTGTGTGGATAGCGTTTGTCACTGTGGGAACAATTAAGGCACCTGCCACTTTTTCCCAATGGAATTGTCTTCCCCCAAAATGTCAAGATCTTTAAGATATTTTTTTCTGGGATGGTTAAGTTTCTCCAGAGCAATATCCTATTATTTTCTGTTTGGGAAAGTGTATCTTGGTTGTTAGTGACCTGGAGGTAAATGAGAGGAGAGAAGGTCTAGGGATCTCAAAATTTATAATTTTTTTTTTTCAGCCTGGCTTCACCTTCCTCTGTGTCTGGTACCCCTCAGTATACAGCATCTCAACTGTTTCTTGATGTAATGTATCTCTTGCCTCTTTCATTGGAGGGGAAAGGCAGGACCCTGCCTCCAGACCTGGGGACCTAGAGCTCTAATGGTTCTAATAAAGTTTTTTGAACAACTGCCTTGTTCTAGTTCACATCTAACTTTCATCTTATGTAGCATTTGTACCTCTAATGCTTTAACCATTCTGAGGTTTTCTGAAGTTGTGCCATACAAATTAACTTGCTTCTTACCTATAGGTACACTTTGAATAAATCTTTTCTCAGTTTTACTAAGTCATTTTCAATTCCTCCATCCCTATTCCTTTTTCATGAGTATTGGTCCAGGTTTCTAGTTGTCTGCTACTTTGATCAGAAAGAAAGTTTCTATTTCTGCTCCTTGTATGTTATTTCAGTTCAGTTCAGTTGCTCAGTCGTGTCTGACTCTTTGTGACCCCATGGACTGCAGCAAGCCAGGCTTCCCTGTCCATCAACAATTCCTGAAGTTTACTCAAACTCATGTCCATTGAGTTGGTGATGCCATCCAACCACCTCATCCTTTGTCATCCCCTTCTCCTCCTGCCATCAATCTTTCCCAGCATCAGGGTCTTTTCCAATGAGTCAGTTCTTCCCAACAGGTGGTCAAAGTACTGGAGTTTCAGCTTCAGCATCAGTCCTTCCAATGAACATTCAGGACTGATTTCCTTTAGGATGGACTGGCTGGATCTCCAAAATCACTGCAGATGGTGACTGCAGCCATGAAATTAAAGATGCTTGCTCCTTCAAAGACAAGCTATGACCAACCTACACAGCATATTAAAAAGCAGAGACATTATTTTACCCACAAAGGTCCATCTAGTCAAAGCTATGGTTTTTGTCAGTAGTTATGTATGGATCTGAGGTCGGAGTATAAACATTCTTTGGCATTGACCTTCTTTGGGATTGGAATGAAAACTGACCTTTTCTAGTCCTGTGGTCACTGTGGAGTTTTCCAGATTTGCTGGCATATTGAGTGCAGCACTTTCACAGCATCATCTTTTACGATTTGAAATAGCTCAACTGGAATTCCATCTCCTCCACTAGCTTTGCTCATAGTGATGCTTCTTAAGGCCCACTTGACTTTGCACTCCAGGATGTCCGGCTCTAGGTGAGTGGTCACACCATCGTGATTATCTGGGTCATGAAGATCTTTTTTGTATAGTTCTTCTGTGTATTCTTCCCAGCTTTTCTTAATATCTTCTGCTTCTGTTAGGTCCATACCATTTCTGTCCTTTATTGAGCCCATCTTTGCCNGTTTTCCAAATTTGCTGGCATATTGAGTGCAACACTTTCATAGCATCATCTTCCAGGATTTGAAATAGCTCAACTGGAATTCCATCACCTCCATTAGCTTTGTTCATATTGATGCTTCTTAAGGCCCACTTGACTTCACTTTCCAGGATGTCTGACTCTAGGTGAGTGATCACACCATCATGATTATCTGGGTCATGAAGATCTTTTTTGTACAGTTCTTCTGTGTATTCTTGCCACCTCTTCTTAATATCTTCTGCTTCTGTTAGGTCCATACCATTTCTGTCCTTTATTGAGCCCATCTTTGCCTGAAATGTTCCCTTGGTATCTCTAATTTTCTTGAAGAGATCTCTAGTCTTTCCCATTCTATTGTTTTCCTCTATTTCTTTGCACTGATTGCTGAGGAAGGCTTTCTTACATTTCCTTGCTATTCTTTGGAACTCTGCATTTAAATGGATGTATCTTTCCTTTTCTCCTTTGCCTTTTGCTTCTCTTCTTTTCACAGCTATTTGTAAGACCTCCTCAAACAACGATTTTGCCTTTTTGCATTTCTTTTTCTTGGGGATGGTCTTGATTCCTGTGTCCTGTACAATGTCACGAACCTCTGTCCATAGTTCTTCAGGCATTCTGTCTATCAGATCTAATCCCTTGAATCTATTTCTCACTTCTACTGTATGATTGTAAGGGATTTGATTTAGGTCATACCTGCATGGTCTAGTGGTTTTCCCTACTTTCTTCAATTTCAGTTTGAATTTGGCAATAAGGAGTTCATGATCTGAGACACAGTCAGCTCCCGGTCTTGTTTTTGCTGACTGTATAGAGCTTTTCCATCTTTAGCTGCAAAGAACATAATCAATCTGATTTCGGTATTGACCATCTGGTGATATCTTGTGTTATTGGAAGAGGGTGTTTGCTATGACCAGTACATTCTCTTGGCAAAACTCTATTAGCCTTTGCCCTGCTTCATTCTGTCCTCCAAGGCCAAACTTGCCTGTTTTTCCAGTTGTTTCTTGACTTCCTACTTTTGCATTCCAGTCCCCTATAATGAAAAAGACATCTTTTGGGGCTGTTAGTTCTAGCAGGTCTTGTGGGTCTTCATAGTTCCAAGTTTTGTAGGCCTTCCTTTTTAAGTTTTAATTATTCATTATTGAATTTTTGGCTGCCCTGGGTCTTCATTGCTGTGTGGGGGCTTTGTCTAATTGTAGTGCCTGGTCTTCTCTCGTTGCCGTGGCTTCCCTTGTTGTGGCGTGCTGTCTCTAGAGAGTGGGCTGAGTACTTGTGGCTCAGGGCCTTAGTTGCTCCTAGGCCTGTGGAATCTTCCTGAACCTGGGCTCAAACCTGTGTCCTTTGCATTGGCAGGCAGATTCTTAACAACAGGATCATCAGGGAAGTCCTTATATACTGTGTGTGTGTATATGTATATATATATATATATTTTTTTTTTTCAGATTATTTTCCCTTAGGCTATTACAAAATAGTGAGTATTATTCCCTTTGCTCTAAGGTAGGTCTGTTTGGGTATCTAAATAATTTGTAAGAGTGTAAAGGTGTCCTGAGATAACAAGGTTTGAGCCCCACTGTACTAGTATTGTCTTTTTTTTAATCCCTCATAACAATCCTGTGAGGTAGGTACTAGCATCTCTAGCTTACAGATGAGGAAATAGACTCACAGAGGTAAAGTGATTCACCCTGGGCCACATAGTTAGGAAAGAGCTGAGCAGGTATTGCAGGCTGGCTCTGTCTAGGGCCAGTCATAGCATCTTCAGGTCCATGTAGACAGGCCTTCATCCACCTCTCCTAAAAAGACCACTTTGGCGGTAGGAATCAGGATCTGGAGGCCCATAGTGGTTTTCTTGACTGGTCCCTTTCCTTCTGAGAATTCAGGAAATGCCCGACTCTGGGCCTATTTTGTGTTCATTTGAACAAGACAAGGGGAGTGATCCCTAGGGTAGGGTGATCTCTGAGATCATTTCCAGATTTTGAGATGGGCCCCCCAGGCCCAGAGCTCCAAGTGCCAACCTGGCAGGACAGGTGAGAGACGGAGGCCACCGGATACAGCACAGCGGCCCCTTGGCCTTCCCTCAGATTTCACTTCTCCCTATTTTTTTTTTTTTTTTTTTTTTTAAGAAAGNTTCTACTTCTGTTAGGTCCATACCAATTCTGTTCTTTATTGAGCCCATCTTTGCATGAAATATTCCCTTGGTATCTCTAATTTTCTCGAGGAGATCTCTAGTCTTTCCCATTCTGTTATTTTCCTCTATTTCTTTGCATTGGTTGCCAAGGAAGGCTTTCTTATCTCTCCTTGCTATTCTTTGAAACTCTGCGTTCAGATGCTTATATCTTTCCTTTTCTCCTTTGCTTTTCACTTCCCACTATTTGTAAGGCTTCCTCAGATAGCCATTTTGCTTTTTTACCTTTCTTTTTCTTGGGGATGGTCTTGATCCCTGTTTCCTGTACAATGTCATGAACTTCATTCCATTGTTCATCAGACACTCTATGTGTCATATCTAGTCCCTTAAGTTTGTTTCTCACTTCCACTGTATAATCCTAAGGGATTTGACTTATATCATACCTGAATGGTTTAATGGTTTCCCTTACTTTCTTCAATTTAAGTCTGAATTTGGCAGTAACGAGTTCATGATCCAAGCCACTGTCAGCTCCTGGTCTTGTTTTTGCTGACTGTATAGAGCTTCTCCATCTTTGGCTGAAAGGAATATAATCAATCTGATTTTGGTGTCTACCATCTGGTGATGTCCATGTGTAGTGATTTTGGAGCCCAAGAAATTAAAATCTGTCACATTACCATTTTTCCCTTCCCATCTATCTGCCATAAATGATGGAACTGGATGCCATGATTTCAGTTGTTGTTGTTGTTGTTTTTAATATTGGGTTTTAAGCTAGAGTTTTAAGAGTTTTTCCCTCTTCTCTTTCACCTTCATGAAAGGGCTCTTTCATTCCACTTCATTTTCTGCCATTAGGGTGGTGTAATCTGCATATTTGAAGTTGTTGATATTTCTCCCAGCAATCTTGATTCCAGCTTGTGCTTCATCCAGCCCAGCATTTTGCATAATGTACTCTGCATACAAGTTAAACAAGCAGGGTGACAATACACAGCCTTGATGTATTCCTTTCCCAATTTTGAACCAGTCCATTGTTCCATATGTAGTTTAACTGTTGCTTGTTGACCTGGGTACAGGTTTCCCAGGAGGCAAGTAAGGTAATCTGGTATTCCCATCTCTTGGAGAATTTTCCACAGTTTGTTGTGATCCACACAGTCCAAGACTTTAGCATAGTTCAAAGAAGCAGAAGTAGATGCCTTTCTGGAATTTCCTTGCCTTTTCTATGATCCTACACATGTTGGCAATTTGATCTCTGGTTCCTCTGACTTTTCTAAACCTAGCTTGTACATCTGGAAATTCTTGCTTCATGTACTGTTGAAGCCTCACTTGAAGGATTTTAAGCATGACCTTTGCTAGCATATGAATGCAACTGTATGGTAGTTTGAATTTTCTTTGGCATTGCCCTTCCTTGGGACTGGAATGCTACAATTCTTCCTGTAAATCTCAGTTGTGATTGCTATTCTTTAGTAAAACAAATGAGGTTTGACTATAAACGTGAAATTTGCAATCCAATTTCAACAATAATCCGCTAGCTCAAGAAAACCTCATGGTTGGCACTTGATTTTGGGTTTTAGGACACTTAGAACACTATGAAGCCTACCTGCAGTCTTTGTTATGAAATCAGATGTCCTAAATGTCAAACAGGTTTGGGCAAGCTAGAGTTTTTCCTTGGCAAGCTTATGTCCTTTTAAGATTAAAATTTTTAGTAAGTGAAAAATGTCTTTCTTTGAGGGGACTTGAGGGAGAGAACAGAGAAGAAAATCACCCACGTATTGCATCAAAGGGAAGCCCTGGGGAACTTTATGTCATCCAGATCAGTCTCTAGAATTTGTGAGAAATAAGAATTCTCAGTAAAGCCTTGAAACATTATGTTCCAGATGAATTTTTTTTCTTCAAAATGAAGGCAAAAATACATTGCCTTAATCAACTTTAATACTAAAGAATGCACTACATATACCAATTACAGTAGGGAATTTACCTCTGGTGGGAATTGATGCTAGAGAGATGGTGATGAACAGGGAGGCCTGGTGTGCTGCAATTCACGGGGTCGCAAAGAGTCGGACACGACTGAGCAACTGAATTGAACTGAACTGAACTGAACATATGAAGGTCAGAGAACAGGGCATTTAAGGATAAAGGTATTATCTATTTCTTAGACAAACCTCCAGCCTCAACAGTTGGATTTTGTCAGCAGTGGAATAGGAGTAATACAGGAACCAGTACAAGTGTCAATGAGACCTTGAGCCTTGTAGTCTTCTATTTGAGTTTTATACTTTGAAGTGATTCTTTAATTTAATTTGATTGTAGGGTGTTGATTAATTCTGGGGAGAGTTTTTGAAGGATCTATTTGCATCTTGATGGGGGGTGCTCTATAAATTCTACCAACACCATTTGAAGATTTATTTTTTCTCCTTAAAGAGGGTCATAGCTGATTCAAGAGGAACAAATGACAAGAGTCTCCAAAATATGCTGTAGGATTGTCAGAGCAAATAAAAGGTGTCAAAGTGTCATTTAATTCACCTGGTTGTTTACTGGATGACAACTGTCAACTTCTAGAATTATTCCCTTCTCTTTGGAGAAAGAAATTGTGGCATGATAATTTTCTAAGAAGTCGTAGCCTAAGAAATGAAAAAGAACCAAGAAGAAAAGAATCTAAACATAAGTTCAAAAACAGAAACTTCTTGAAGTTCATTAGACATTCCCAGTATTTCAACTGTTTCAGTTCTCCAAGGCAGGGCTGCTGGGGGAATGAGCACTAAATGTGGCCCTGGTATCAGTTAATACTGGGAGAGATTCATCTCTGATCAGAGAATGGTTTCTCTGAGCCAATTAAGAGAGAGGGTTGGTTAGAGGGCTCAAGGCACCTTAAGTGCTCACATTTGTAAGAATCTCTTGGAAACCATTTTATCTTTAGTCAATTGTTTGCCTCAGTTAATCTTAAAATGTTACTTTGCAGAGATGCAATTTTAGTGTCCTGATGAGGGTTGGAACCCTCAAAATACCAATTAAAATAGATGTTTCATTCACTTTGGAAAATTCAGAGATATGATTGTCCAATTTTGATCTAAGAAAGTAAGTTTAGGGACTTCAAATCTTCCCTGTGAGCATTGATGTTCTAAATTGCCTTTGAGCAGGTTTATCCACTTAATTATAAATGGGCATGAGAAAGGGCCACAGATTTTAAAAATAAAAGTGGTCAGTATCTCAGGGGAGAGGGACTAAGAGTATTTAAATAACTGGCATACCATTTCTCACAGGTTTTTATCTAGTGTAAAGGATAGTTTTCAAACAGCCTAAACAGACCAACTGTTTACAAGCTTAATGCCAGTCAGTTCTAATGGGACAGTCTAGCCCCAAAGGAGCCAGGCTGAAGGCTGCTCAGTTCAGCTCTGAGGGAACAGCTTAATCCTGGGGGAGGCAAACTGAAAACTTAATAGCACAGTTCCAGTAAAACAGCCCCTGTTCCAAAATGTATGGGCTGAAGTCTAGCAAGTTCCAAATGGAACAGCTTAAGTTCAAAAATCAGTACTTGCCAACAGAACAAGGTCCAAACAGAAAGAATGAAACCTTAAAATAGGTAAAACCTAGATAGCATTAAAACACAAAGAGAAGTTCAGATCTATAAAAAAGACTTAACCTCAAACCCCATGGTTAGTGAGAAAAGCAGAAGCATCAATGTGCTCAGTGTGTACCACACCTATTTCCTTAAAGCCCTCAGCATCATCAGGGGTCTTCTCTGGCCCTTACTTGGGCTTTCACAATACTGACCTAAAATGAATAGACTGCCAGTTATTTTTTCCAGCAAAAATGGATTTATTTGGGATCAACAAAGACTTGCAATTTGGAGTCTGCAACCATGGTGAGCTACCTTCAGGTCCTCTCACACAGGAGAGGAGTACTCTTTAAAAGAGGGAAATAGGGAGTGGAGGTGCTATATTAAACAAAGAGTACATTGGAGGGATTGAGAGTCTGAAGTATAGTGGCTTGTCATTGGCTGAGCTGAGGCTGTCTCCTATTAACTGGTCTCTTACCAGGCAAAAAAAGGAGCCTGTCTTTTTCCCCGTTGGGTTCTGCTGCCATCATGGGGCAAGAGAGTTCCATCTTCTAGCCTCCAGACTCTTTTTTTTTTTTTCCCCCAGAAGGGAAAATTTTTCTTTATTGTAACATTAATCTCACAAATAAACACAGCACAGCCAGAAACACTGAATAGATAAAGAGCCATTGCAGGGGCCTGGCGACACAGGAGGGAGGAATCCAGTTTATCTTCTCCATGTGCCCAGCCTGGAAAGATACTCCTATTATAGAAGCATAAGGCAGCTGACATGCCAAACAATCCAGCTACAGACACTATGAGCCAAAGTACAGAAAATCTTACCAAATGGTGTCTGTGCAGGGCCAGGAAATAGAAAAGTCAGGAAACACTGGTTCCTCAAATAAGTTAGGCATAGAAAGACCAAATGACAAAAAATAGTATTTTTCAAGCTGTCCATGTCTTATTTGGAAGTCTAGTAAGGAATGAGAGGGTTACAGTTCTACAGTTACTTCCTGATACTGCTTGTCTTCAGAACTGTGACCTCTTCAGAACATTGACACTCTCTTCCACACCCTTAGTCAGAGGTACAAGAGACAATTTTCTAGGATTCTGGGAAGAGCTGACCTTACCCACTTGCCAAGCCAGCCTGAGAAAAATGGAGTGTCTTTTTATTACTTTTACAGTTATACAGTTAGCTTCCCTGGCAGGCTTAGTTTATAAATAATCCTCCTGCAATGCAGGAGATTGCAATACAGGAGACCCGGGTTTAATCCATGGGTTGGGAAGTTCCCTTGGAGAAGGAAATGGCAACCCACTCTCCAAGTAGTCTCTTCAAGCTTTAACTTAGATAATAATTGAGGGAAAACACGAATTGACTGTTTCTTTACTTATCATTTACCCAGTTTATTTTTGTATATTTCAAAGCACTTTTTACAAAGATATGGATAGTGCTTATTTAATTGAACTAAGTATCTACTTTTCATTAAGACATCATAGTGAAGTACCAATACCATTGTATTTCAAATAGCAAAAGAGTTCATTATTGAAGTAGTGTTGAATATTGTGCTTATTCTTTAATATTAATCGATATAAGACTTGCTCATTTATACAACAATTTCTGCTCAATAAAATGAAAAATTTTCTCATAATTAAACTTTCCAATAATAGGATCATTTGCTTTTCAAAGGAATAAAATTTCTGTTCCTGGAAGTGTCAGGAAAAGATCAAGCTTTTGATCAGTGATAGGAAGTCTATTGATTTGATATTGGTCCTTCTTTCTGTTTTCTTAGCTCTGTCACTGCAAGCACCCCTACCCCTCAGCTATGCCTCCTGGATGACCCTCTAGAAACAGAAACAGAACTAACCTGTCATCAGACCCCTGAAACAGTGCTGCTAGGAGGCTGGTCAGGCCCTCTTGAGGCTCCCCGAGCCCCAGGATACCCTCTAGTTCTGGTCCTTCCTAAGAGGTGTGAATTGAACACATTACATAGCTTTACTGAGTTTCAATTCATTCTTAAGTAATTTACTCACGAACTAATAAGTTCAAATAAGCTAACATAGAGCTTATTTTGAAAATTATAAATAAATATATTGCAGTCAGTGTTTTATCAGCAGTTACCNGTGTGAATTGAACACATTACATAGCTTTACTGAGTTTCAATTCATTCTTAAGTAATTTACTCACGAACTAATAAGTTCAAATAAGCTAACATAGAGCTTATTTTGAAAATTATAAATAAATATATTGCAGTCAGTGTTTTATCAGCAGTTACCACTATATATTTATTTATGAAAGTACACTCTTCTAGGTAATTACATAAACCAATACTCTAATTATGATATCCATCTTTTAAGAGACATCAGGTTCATTTCCAGCCACTACTGAACCTAGACCATACTGTGTGTGGTACCAAGCATTTATCCTCAGTTTCCTTTCCTAGTGTTTTCTAAAAGTGAAGTTAAAGTAGGATTCTCAGAATTTCCAGGTGTGTCTTCACTTGGTATTATTCAAGGTTGAGCAGAAGCAAGAGAGGCAGTACAGTGGTGACATTGGTTCTAGGATTAAAGTTCCTGTTGCCAAGAGTAGAAATGCTTGCTATAGTTTGCTCTGCTGTGCTTAATCATGTCCGACTCTTTGCAACTCCATGGACTGTGGCTCATCAGGTTTCTCTGTCCATGGGGATTCTCCAGGCAAGAATACTGGAGTGGGTTTCCATGCCCTCCTTCAAGGATCTTCCCAACTCTGGCAATAAGAGCTATACAGTCATGGTTTATGCATTCTGGTAATTATATTTTATTTTTACTTTGCGAACATACCATAATGTCTCAGTTGCATTTCTCAGTCATGCCTTCAAATTAAGAACATGCAATTCTGGCAGGAGAACAGGAGTGGTGTAAAAAAAAAAAAAAAAGTAAATACCGTTTATCATTCTTAAATTATTTCTACTGAAACTTTGCACTCTTCCCACAATAGACACAAAACACATTGATATTCATTTAAAAATAGGAGTTGAGACATCCTATTCTCTCAAGAATCTAGGCATTTGATAATAGACATGAAGTAGAACTGCGGTGTTGGAGAAGACTCTTGAGAGTCCCTTGGACTGCAAGGAGATCCAAACAATCCATTCTGAAGGAGATCAGCCCTGGGATTTCTTTGGAAGGAATGATGCTAAAACTGAAACTCCAGTACTTTGGCCACCTCATGCAAAGTGTTGACTCATTGGAAAAGACTCTGATGCTGGGAGGGATTGGGAGCCATAGGAGAAGGGGACGACCGAGGATGAGATTGCTGGATGGCATCACTGACTCGATGGACATGAGTCTGAGTGAACTCCAGGAGTTGGTGATGGACGGAGAGGCCTGGCGTGCTGTGATTAATGGTGTCGCAAAGAGTCGGACATGACGGAGTGACAGAACTGAACTGAACTGAAATGTTCAAAGAGATAACTAGTCCCATAAAAGATCAGGAAAACCATTTACTGAAGGATAAAATGTCCAATGGCCATTCTGTCCTTTAAAAGTAAGGTAACTATAGGAAATAATTATACTTTGGAGACCTAGGTGCATTAGATAACACACTTTTAAAACTGGAACTTGCAACTATATTTAAAGTCTCCCAATGAAGGACACAGTTGTCTCACTTTTCCTTCTTATCTTGCTAGAATTTGTCTAAGGTGAATTCCATTGATTTAGGTACTGAAATCATTGGAAGTCTAAAATGAAGTTCGACATCTCAACCTGTGTCGAGGTAGATTCTGCTACATAGCCCTACCCCCAATTAGCCACTTATAGATCAGGCATGGCTATAAGCTCTCATGGAGACTGTATTCTTCCTCACATGGAAGCCACCAGGTATGACCATATATATGTCAATACACATGTCAATAATAATGACATCGTCCTCAAATTTCCCTCAATATTTTGGTGGTGTTAATGGAAGGAGTGTAATGTCCTGTGTAAATGCTAATATTAACTTTGTGAAATAAAAATTCTGAGATAATATTTCAAGTTTTCAAAAGAAAAAAGCAATAAGAACCATAATATTAATGGATTTTATGAGAAAAGTTAAATAAACATTACAGGAGATTAAATTTGAGTTACCAGATTTTATATTTGCATGTTGGTTATCCTCGTGCTTTTCTCTTTCTCTTTCTACATTGATAGGCTTCCCTTGTGGCTAGCTGGTAAAGAAACCACCTGCATTGCGGGAGACCTGGGTTCAATCCCTGGCTTGGGAAGATGCCCTGGAGAAGGGAAAGGCTACCGACTCCAGTATTTCTGGCCTGGTGAATTCCATGGACAGTCCATGGAGTCACAAAGAGTCGGACATGACTGAGCGATTTTTCACTTTCTACATTGATAGCACACATTCCACATTTGCCTTTAATTTTGTAAGCCACATATAACTGCATATTCAGCTAGTAACATTTCATAATTTGTAATAAAATAGTCACTTTTCAGTATTAACTTTCTTGTCATTTGTTTGAAAAACCAAGTAATATCAAATCATAAACTGTTGAAGCTTAGGAAAATTAATATTGGTATCAAGTAAATACTTTTCTTTTATCCACCTATACCATACGTTATGAGTCTTTTCTTACAGATATTTTCTTATACCTTATCTGCAAATACGTATTCTAGGCTTGCTTTCACGTGTATTTACATATATGATGGAATAATTTTATGAGTATACAATCACATCTAAAACNAAGAACTGATGCTTTTGAACTGTGGTGTTAGAGAAGACTCTTGAGAGTCCCTTGGACTGCAGGGAGATCCAACCAGTCCATCCTAAAGGAGATCAGTCTTGGGTGTTCATTGGAAGGATTGATGTTGAAGCTGAAACTCCAATACTCTGGCTACCTGATGCAAAAAGCTGACTCATTTGAAAAGACCCTGATGGTGGGAAAGACTGAGGGCAGGAGGAGAAGGGGACAACAGAGGATGAGATGGTTGAATGGCATCACCAACTCAATGGACATGGGTTTGGGTAAACTCCGGGAGTTGGTGATGGACAGGGAGGCCTGGTGTGCTGCGGTTCATGGGGTCACAGAGAGTCAGACATGACTTAGCTACTGAACTGAACTGAATGTATTCTAAGCTAAGGAGAACACAAAAAATTTGACATGGTTTCAAGATTTCTCACTGCAGCTAAACTTTTAGAAATGACCACTTTCTGAATTTCAGTGTAACACCAAAAAGCAATATATACAAATATTTGAAAATTTTATTAAAATACTCTTTTGTCCAATTAAATATTTGTTTGAGGCCAATCTTCTTCAGTCCATTCTAAAGGAGATCAGCCCTGGGTATTCTTTGGAAGGGATGATGCTAAAGCTGAAACTCCAGTACTTTGGCCACCTCATGTGAAGAGTTGACTCATTGGAAAAGACTCTGATGCTAGGAGGGATTGGGGGCAGGAGGAGAAGGGGACGACAGAGGATGAGATGGCTGGATGGCATCACCGACTCAATGGACGTGAGTCTGAGTGAACTCCAGGAGTTGGTGATGGACAGGGAGGCCTGGCGTGCTGCAATTCATGGGGTCACAAAGAGTTGGACATGACTGAGCGACTGAACTGAACTGAACTGATTCTTCTTCATGTATTTCAATATAAACAATATATTTCATCAAATTCAACACAGAAATATATGTGAAAAATCAGAAGTCTTCTATTAAGATAGACATTTGTTGTTGTTTAGTCTATAAGTCATTTGAGACTCTTTTGCAACCCCATAGACTATACTCTGCCAGGCTCCTCTGTCCATGCGATTTCCCAGGCAAGAATACTGGAGTGGGTTGCCATTTTCTCCTCCAGGGGATCTTTCCAACCCAGGTATCAAACCCATGTCTCCTACAGCTCCTGCAATAGCAGGTGGTTTCTTTACTATTGAGCCACCAGGGAAGACAGACATCAGAATGTGCAAAAATGCAAAACAAGGTTCATCTTCCCACAAATTTTTTTGTTTAAAAAAACAGCTTTTTCAAATTAATGCTGACTATAACCTATAATGATTTATTACTGTTATTTTAAATAAAATTTTCTAAGTATTTCTAATTCAGTAAATAGTGATACATATAACTCTTATGGATAAGAGTTCTTTGGTGTCCTCAATGATTTTTAAAAATAAAAAGGGATTCTGAGAGAAAGAGATTTGAAGAGTTTGGGGCTACACACTAGGTTAGTGTTTCTCAAATGTCTTCTTCAGCTAACTTCTTCATAAACATCTGGATTTCTTTTTAAAAAGTTAATTTCCCCAGTCCAAGGTCAACTGGATCAGAATCACTAGGTGGGGCCTATAAATCTGAATTTCAATTAAGCTCTGCTGGGTGAATCTCTTGCATAATAAAGTATGATGATTTATACTACAAACAGGAGTAAGTCCATACTATCCAACATATATAAATTAATCTAACAGCAATCACAACTCATTGTGAGTACTCCTCACTCAACATCCCTACTTTGTAACCCTACTTCTTTTCCATAGATGAATGGTAAATGTTATCTCATCATAGATGGAATACAAAAAACTGAGTTTAAAAGGGCTAGATTCTGGTCCTTCCCCTTCACTCATGTATATGTACCTGCATATTGGGTCTCTGTGTTCATATATACTTTTAAAAGGAGACATAATCTTGAATAAAAAGGGGAAGACCCAGGATAATCTGGCAATCAAGTTTTAGAATGATGATTTTACTTTGGATATCCTGACCAAATTATTGATACTGCCTTAGGGGGCAAACCCAGTCACTCAGAGTGAGAATATCTGAGGTTTTCTTTTTGATTTTTTTTATTGTGGTAAGATAAATCAAAATTTCCCATTAACTTTTTCAAGGATACAGTTCTGCGGCATTAAGTACATTCACATTGTTGTACCTCCATCATCACCATCCATTACCAGAATATTTTCATCTTCCCGAATTGAAACCCTACACTCATTGAACATTAACTCCCATTACGGCTTCTCCTAGGGCCTGGCAACCATTCTGAATTTCTTTTGTCTACCATTCAAAGTGCAGGGCAATTGTGGCAGATGGTAACTGGGATGAATCTACTAGAGAACATCTACATCAAAGTGATAGATATGAAGACCACTCTGCCTTAGTAGATACATATTTTGGTTAAGTTTATTTCAATCATTCAGTTGTGTCTGACTCTTTGTGACCCCATGGACTGCAGCACACCAGACTTCCCTGTCCGTCACCAACTCCTGGAGCTTGCTCAAACTCATGTCCCTCGAGTCAGTGATACCATCCAAACATCTCATCCTCTGTTGTCCCCTTCTCTTCTCGCCTTCAATCTTTTCTAGCATCAGGGTCTCTTCCAATGAGTCAGTTCTTTGCATCAAGGTGGCCAGAGTATTGGCATTTCAGCTTCAGCATCAGTTCTTCCAATGAATATCCAGGACTGGTTTACTTTAGGATGGACTATTTGGATCTCCTTGTAGTCCAAGGGACTCTCAAGAGTCTTCTCCAACACCACAGTTCAAAAGCATCAATTCTTTGGTGCTCAGCTTTCTTTATAGTCCAATTCTCATATTCATACACGACTACCGGAAAAACCATAGCTTTGGCTAGACAGACCTTTGTTGGCAAAGTAATGTCTGTGCTTTTTAATATGCTGTCTGGGTTGGTCATAGCTTTTCTTCCAAGGAGCAAGCGTGTTTTAATTTCATGGCTGCAGTCACCATATTTACAACTTATTAGAAGTGAAGAAGAGTTTAATAAAAACTCCTGTCATACATGCTAGGCAGACAAACTTGAAGCTCCAGACATTCAACTGTCCAGATGCATTATGGATTTATGTTTTAATGTATTTATATATTTAATTATTTTGTGGCAGGGATAACCATCATGTGTTCTGGAGCAAATTCTATAATCACAGAGTTATAAGTGAAATTTAGAATTGACATCAAAGGCTAAATAATATAATTACCCATCTGAAAATTGGATCCAGCCATGGAGCACTCACTATCCACAGAAACAGAACATTTCTCTTTGGAGTACTAAGATTGTTTAAAAAGTTTTTAACGTATTCCACAGGGACTTCCCTGGTAGTCCAATGGTTAAGACTCCACATGCCCAATGCAGGTGATCCAGGTTTGATCCCTCATCAGGGAACTAGATGCTAAGATGCTGCAACTAAAGATCCTGCAAGACACAACTAAAAAAAAAAAAAAAAAAAGATCCCACATGCTGCAACTAAGACCAGGCACAGCCAAATACAGATAAAAACACATATTTTTTATAAAGTTATGTCACACAAAAAACTGGCCTCTGTAACTTCAAAGCATCAGTCCTAATTTTGTCTCTGAGGAAATAGTGAGGACAACTATCAGTCTAGCTCTATCAGATATCCACCATGACTTTAATTCCTCCTGAACTTTCCTCGCATTTCTGATATAAACTCCTTTAATTTGCCTGAGTCTCTTTTCCCAGGAGATTCTGTATCAGGAGGTTAGATGATTCTCAAGATCAGTGGAGTGAGCCTATTAGAGAATGTCTGACCAGCTAGATTACAGAGAAACCAACACTTTCTATATTCAGAACATCATAATTATGCCCAAGACCATTTTCCTCTTTTTTAGAAGGCAGGAGGAGAAGTGGGCAACAGAGGATGAGATGGCTGGATGGCATCACCGACTCGATGGACGTGAGTCTGAGTGAACCCTGGGAGTTGGTGATGGACAGGGAGGCCTGGCATGCTGCGATTCATGGGGTCGCAAAGAGTCGGACATGACTGAGTGACTGAACTGAACACAAGACAAATTCATATTTTTATTGTTATTAAAATCTATAAAAATGGTATTTACATCTTTCCCTAGATATTCTTTCATAGATGTTTCTATTTAAAAAATAAATCAAAGATTAGGCATGTGCATTATCACTAAACTTAACTTTGTTGGCTGTAGCCACTGTCCCAAGATAATATCTTTTTGAAATCAGATGCTACTGTATAATTTTAATTTCTTATAGCATAAAATATACCATTTGAAAATTTGATAATCATGCATTTAATACTCTGATCTAAGTAGCTGGCAAAATCTGTGAGCAGGACAAAGCCACAGAGACAGAATCTCTTGACACTTTGTAAAAACCTTTTTCCAAACTAATGGAGATACTATAATTTACATACTTAAGATTTAATTGGTCAGATTTTGTTTTTCTATTTTACCTGTAAATAATTATAGACAATTTGACAAATGTCTTGCTGGGGCTATTTTATATCTCTGGGTTTTATTTACCCCCAGCAATTTAATGGAAATTTAAAGTGTATCACCTCTCAGAAACAGGGTATTTGTGAGGTAAAGTCAATTGGATGCTTCAAGTTTCTTAGAGGAGAAAGGACTATATGTCTATGATTATTAAGAATAACAAAATAATTTACTTTGGAGAGTCCTACTAATCTTTCTGTAACCATTATCATTTACTGGGGAAGTGACTACACTAGACAAGAAGAGTAAGTTACTACAACTCTGAAACACTGTGATGAAAAGATTTTGAACTTAAGATGTGTGTGTGTGTATGTGTCTGTATGTGTGTTTGTGCACATGTGCACATGTGTGTTAATATCAAAGACATTCCATTTTCTTGTTTAAAAAAAAGACAGTAGGGAGCATCACTAACTTCATTTTCCCATTCATCTTTCACTTATCCTTTATACACACTTAGATCAATTATTGCTAGTACGTTTTCATGAAGGGGAAAAAACAGACACTTTGAGACAAGGACCTGATTTTCAGACTCAAGTGACTCGTCTAGTTATAAAGACTGGGAAAGGGGGCCTTAGAGCAGAGAGCCCAACAGACCCTTTAGCTCCTGGAGTGTGCTCTAGATTTGAAGGTCGAAGTTCTTAAGTATTTTTCCTGGTCCACTTAACTGCATCATCTAAACCTGATAAAAATGACCTTACAATGGCAGTCATTTTCTTGAAAATATTAGGAAGTGCTGGAAAGCAACTGAGAATCATAGGAAGGCCAGCACTTAATGGGCTGGACTATATCATAAATACTATTCGTTTGTTAGGGGTGGTGGGGAGTGCTCTGCTGAACAGAATCTGAATCAATTACAAATAAACTCTCGCCTTCCAGGTCTAGGAGCCCAGAAACCCCTTCACACCAGAGTAAGGATGCCAGGGAAAATCAATAAGCTATTGAACTGGGTTCTCTTGGGGAGAACACAGTGTATTTTGTAATTTCAAAATAGCTCTTTTATTAGAGAGCTGAAGAGGGTATAGCAGACATTACATTTATATGAAATATAAGCCAAGCAAGGTTCAGATCTGTTTTTAAATTAATAGAGCTTCAATCTTTTTTATTTTGCCAATAGATTGAGTTGTGATGCCTGCTAACTCTATCTTCATTCTGATTTAGTAAGCATTTATTAAGAACAGTTTTATATTTCTCTAACTGCATCACCAAAGCCTCTCTCTGTCCCCTGGACATTAAATTAAATATAAAGTGGATTGCACCAAAGCTAAATAAATAGATCCTTAATTTTCTCAAGCAACACATACACACATGTATAAAATAAAATAAATGTTATAGTGTTAGACGTTGGGAGTAAAGATGGTTCACGTGTAGGTTTAGTTATCAAAATCCACAGCATATAGGCTGACAGCTTTTGAAACACATAAACTGTTTCTCTCTCTCCTGTTTCCATAGCAACAGAGTGCACAAAGCCTTCGTTTTTGCACATAGAGAGAAAAAAAATTGGGAATGGAGTCTAGAATTGTCTGAAACAAAAGAAAAATGTAGAAAATGGAAAATTAAGCATCTATGGTCCTCAAGACCTTCATACTTGCTCATGCCCCTTTCACGTTTGTTATTTAAAATATGTATTTGTATACATGTTAGTATCGCTTTGAGGAGCTGGGTCAGGACCTAAATGATTAGAGCATCACACCTCCCCTCTGCAAGTCAGAAGTCATTGCTGTCTTTGTTTTGGTCAATTTCACTATGACTCCCTCCTATAAGGCATTCTCACCAGAGTTTTGTTGACCAGCTTTTGTCTGTTCACCACACTTCAGATTAAGATCTATTTTCCCTTCTCCAGGGGATCTTCCCAACCCAGGGATCGAACCCAGGTCTCCCACATTGCAGGTGGATTCTTTAGCAGCTGAGCCACAAGGGAAGCCTGAGAATACTGGAGTGGGTAGCCTATCCTTCTCTAGGGGATCTTCCCAACCCAGGAATTGAACCAGGGTCTCCTGCATTGCAGGTGGATTCTTTACCAATTGAGCTATGAGGGAAGCCCGAACAGAAGGAGTAAATAGAAAATAGATCTTAATCTGAAGTGTGGTGAACAGACAAATATCTATTTCCTATTTACTCCTTCAGTTTATTCACTTTAAAGAGTCAATGACTATGCCCCAAAATTCAACAAATAATGGGAGATGTGACACAGCATTTAAAGAAGAGTGTCACAAAGCAAGGCATGGAGCCCAGCAAGTAGCCAAAACCTAAGGGACCCCTCACTGGGGACATAGCTGATAGGCAAGGGTTTAAAGGGCTGCATCACCCTGAATGAGTGTATCTTACTTACTGCCCCATAATCTACATATATCTGTTTTAAGGCTCCTTCATATCCATTTATAACCACATTTTCTGAGTTTGCCTTAGATTTCACTTCCCACAGAGTGGTATCTTGGGGATGTATATACAAAAAAGATTAACATACAGACAATAAAATAAATATTTTACCAAAGTCTCCTTCCTTCAGCTACAAGGAAAAAAGTTCAATAAGGAATATCAGTGTTTTAAAAAATAAACCAGAACTTGTTTTCTTTTTAAAAGAACCATTAAAAAAATTTTTTTTAATTGAAGGATAATTGCTTTACAGAATTTTGCTGTTTTCTGTCAAACCTCAACATGAATCAGCCATAGGTATACATATATCCCCTCCCTTTTGAAACTCCCTCCCATCTGCCTCTCCATCCCACCCCTCTATGTTGATACAGATCACTTGTTTGAGTTTCCGAAGCCATACAGCAAATTCCTATCAGCTATCTATATTACATATGGTAATATAAGCTTCCATGCTACTCTTTTCATACATCTCACCCTCTCCTCCCCTCTTCCCATGTCCATAAGTCTATTCTCTATGTCTGTTTCTCCATTGTTGCCCTCCAAATAAATTCTTCAGTACCATTTTTCTAGATTCCATATATATGCATTAGAATATGTATCTTTCTCTTTCTGACTCACTTTACTCTGTATAATAGGTTCTAGGTTCATCCACCTCACTAGAACTGACTCAAATGTGTTCCTTTTTATGGCTGAGTATATTCCATTGTGTATATGTACCACAACATATACACATTATTTATTATCCATTCATCTGTTGATGGACATCTAGGTTGCTTCCATGATCTAGCTATTGTAAATAGTGCTGCAATGAACAATGGGATACATGTGTCTCTTTCAATTTTGGTTTCCTCAGGGTACATGCTTAAGAGTGGGATTGCTGGGTCATATGGTGGTTATGAAGGAAATAAAACTTAAAGAATCTCTTATAAGAAACCCAGTCGAGATTAAGTGGAAATGAGTACTGCCCAGTTCCTAAAATCTCTTTTCTGTCTGGGGACCCCAAAAGCAATGCAATTCATAGATACTAAATAGCTGATAGTTACTTTGGTAGTGACAAATTTGTATCTGTATTCTCCCTCGACACTTCTCAATGTCCAAAAGTCTCTACTGTTACCTGTCCAGCTGGGGATAAGTTCTGGACGGTTACTGAAAAGTAATTGAAACCAGGTATATGAATTGTTTTTGCTTGAGTACTCCTGGAGCAAGAAGTGAATTGCTAATCTTTGCTTAGAGGGAAAAAAAAAACAACAACAACAAAACACCAACAACAGTGCAGGTAACACTGCAATCAGGAAATGTGATGAATACTATTGTGGTTCTTGGCACTCTGTACAGGGTTCTCACAGGGAATTTTTCTGAATGCAGGACATGCCCTAAATATATAATGACATAATGAACTAGATTAGCTCAGATAAAGTCATTACTGTCTGTCTGTAAATAACAGACCTTTTAAAGAAGCATATGAATGAAACCATACTTAACCAACAGACTACAATGGTTCCTAAGGGGCCTTTTGGTTGGTTGAGAAAATAAATAAAACATGCTTTCTAAAATTTCCAAAGCGTGTATTGACTTGCTAGACCACAAGGAAAATTACTGGGTTCAGAAAACTTGCTTTTAAACATAAACAAAGAAAGAAAGTAAACCCAAACACAAATCTTCTGTAACCAGCAGCTCTTGGAAAAGCAGCTTTAGAAGTTTTCAACTTTCACAACACTGAAGACATGTTACCTTTTGACTTGCTGAATGAATTTTTTTTGCTGGAGATGGGAGAAATCTACAGTGTCTTCAAATAGTCAATGGCTTCTCTGGCACTTCCTGCTATTCCTCTTGCCATGAGTTTACATGACCTGAGAAACAACTTCTTTTCTTTGCTAACCTCTTATTTTTAGATTCTTAAAATAATGTTTTATCTCTGCTACTAAAAGCAAGACCAAAGGACTTTTTTCTTGTGAGTCAATGCTGTCCTAAACCCCAGCGACACACCTGGCCCTTGTGTCTTAAAGCACTTAGAAGTGAGACTGAGAGGTCATAGCCCCGATTTTGTGGGAGTCTCTTAGACCAACTGTGTTTCTGCAGCAGTATCTATTAACCCTGTGGCAGGCATATGGACCTGTTCCTGCGAGGATGGGATAGGTCTGAAATTCTACCCACTTTCCTTTGGCCCAGACCCCACTTGTCATGGCTGACTCTCATTTTTGGCTGTATGAGGACCATTGCTCTTCTCTTTAGGCATCCTCTCCGTTTTTAAGCTCTCAAATCATACCTTGTAAAGTCTTCTCTGGTTTTTTCTTTGTATTCTTTAGTGATTTTAAAACTGTTCACCTCCACAGGCCCGCACTATTCTCTCCTTGTCATTACATGCCCCTTCCCTTCTCTTTTCCCACATTTTTGGTAACCCCTGATGGACAGGGAGGCCTGAAGTACTGTGATTTATGGGGTCACAAAGAGTCAGACACAATTGAGCGACTGAACTGAACTGAACTTCACATTCTCAGTGAAGTGGCTCCAAAGAACGTGTGCTGAGAATCCAGAAGGTAACACTGCACTCTGGGTTCATCTGCATGCGGGTCAAGTAGGAAATCTAACAATTTGTTGTATGTTTCTCTCTGATTTTCAACACTGGATATACTATTCTCCAATAGGTTTCCTCATTTCTTTCTTTATTCTTGTTTTATTAGCTTCTCTTAAAGCAGTCCTTGAACTTCCTGAAGAAGCCGGCTGCTCCTCACATGTTCTTCTCACATGTTCTTCTAAGAAGCAATTCACATGTTCTTCTCACATGTTCTTCTAAGAAGCAATTCACGAATGTGGTTCTTTTACTTGTACACCTGTTTTTGGCTGAATGCTTCTATGTGGGCCAGTGTTTAATATGACCCATACAATGCTTGTTCCCCCTCTAAAAATATAGCCCTATTTTCAAGAAAATATTTTACAGAAACCAGGAGCCTGCATTGCTGAGGCTGGGGTGGTGGCTGGAAATAACTCCTACCTGATCCTGTCACAGCCTCTCCAGCAAGGCTACTTGGCCACCCATATTGAACCCTACATCTTCCAGAACAGTGTTTTAAAAACGTTGCCACGAACCATAAAATGACCATGAATGAATCAAGTATGTTATTAGTCAAAGTGTTGCTGCTGCTAAGTCGCTTCAGTCGTGTCCGACTCTATGCGACCCCACAGACGGCAGCCCACCAGGCTCCCGCATCCCTGGGATTCTCCAGGCAAGAACACTGGAGTGGGTTGCCATTTCCTTCTCCACTGCATGAAAGTGAAAAGTGAAAGTGAAGTCGTTCAGACGTGTCCGACTCTTAGCATAGGGTTACATAAACAATTCTACCAGTTGCTCCTAACTTACTCCTGCTGACACTACTTTGAGCAGCTCTGATCATGACACTCTCACCACTCATTCCATGGTGAGTAGCACAAGGTGGCTTCCAAGTTACTGATCAATGAGATCCTCTTACAAGCCTTGTATGGTTCATCAGCTACTGGTTGTCACCTTTTAAGTGACTGCATTTGTATTCAACAAATGATATCTTAATGACCTGAAATACTGAATATCATTTCCAAATTGCCACTAGGAATTTATTGTTCGGGAAAAGCTATCCTACTTAATTACAAAAATAAACATAATATCACCTCTTCACTAAATATTCTCTATGATGTCACTCTTTCTAAACTTAGTGTAAGGTCAAGAAGAGAAATACAGTGGTGAGAGGGAAACAGTATATTAAAATTAAGTCATCTATAGATACATTATTTTCTGGATTTAGATTCTTATTATTTTTCTTTATTAACTTTATCTTTAATTATCACATGGCAAAATTACTCCCGACGTAAAGGAAGTGTTACAAATTTTTAACATATGTATACATTTGCTCTGAGATGGTGCTAGTAGTAAAGAATCTGCCTGCCAATGCAGGAGAGGCAAGTTTGACCCCTGGGTCAGGAAGATTCCCTGGAAGAAGAAAAGGCAATCCATTCCAGTAATCTTGCCTAGTGAATCCCATGGACAGAGGAGGCTGGCAGGCTACATTCCATAGGGTCACAAAGAGTCAGACACTATTAAAGTGGCACACCACACAGATACACCACACATACACTTGTGCAATCACCATCAGAATCAGGACACAGAACAGCTCCATCATCCAAAAAAAATTTTTCCATGCTGTATCTTTATTCACCTTCATTCCTGATGTAGAATTCTGAGTTGACAGTTGCTTTCTGCTAGCACTTTAAAGCTATTTTGCCAGTTCCTTCTCATCTCCATGGTTTCTGATGAGAAATTTGTCTTCATGTGAATACTATTCCCCTCCAGGAAATCCACCATTTTACTTCGGTTGCATTCAAGACTGTGTTCATCTTCTTTAGTTTGCAACTGTTTGATTTTGCCATGTATAAGCACAGATTTTCGGAGGAGCTTGGTGGGCTACAGTCCACGGGGTCGCAAAGAGTCGGACACGACTAAGCGACTTCACTTTCACTTTCACACTGGGGTTTACGATTGATGTTTGTCATATTCCCCCAAACTGGAGATATTTATCTTTAACCAAAAATGTGAAGCTTTCACTCATTATTTATTCAACTATTGTTTAAAACATCACCCTCTTTCCCCTCTTCTTCTAGGACTCTTCATGACACAAATATGAGGTCTTTTATATTATCCCATAGGTTTAAGGCTTGGCTTATATTTAAAGCTCTTTTTTTTTCTACATCTCAGACTGGAAAATTATTATTAATCATTTAAGTTCACTCTTCAGATTTAAGTTAATCTCCAATCTGCTATTGAGTCCATCCAGTGAGATTTTTATTTCATTTACTGTATTTTCAGTTCTATAAATAACATTTGAGTCTTATATATATCTTATACTTCTTTGCTGTGCTTAGTCACTCAGTTGTGTCCAACTCGTTGCAACCCCATGGACTGTAGACCACCAGGCTCTTCTGTCCATGGAGATTCTCCAGGCAAGAATACTGGAATGGGTTGCCTATCCCTTCTCCAGGGGAACTTCCTGACCCAGGAATCGAACTGGGGTCTCTTACATTGCAGGCAGATTCTTTACGAGCTGAGCTACTGAGGAAGCCCACTTCTTTGCTAAAACTTTCTATTTCTCCATTCATTTCAAGAATGTCTGTCATTATTTATTGAAGCACTTACGAATACCAGACCACCTGACCTGCTTCTTGAGAAATCTGTATGCAGGTCAGGAAGCAAAAGTTAGAACGGGACATGGAACAACAAACTGGTTTCCAAATCGGGAAAGGAGTACATCAAGGCTGTATATTGTCATCCTGCTTATTTAACTTATATGTAGAGTACATCATGAGAAAAATGTTGGGCTGGAGGAAGCACAAGCTGGAATCAAGATTGCCAGGAGAAATATCAATAACTTCAGATATGCAGATGACACCATCCTTATGGCAGAAAGTGAAGAACTAAAGAGACTCTTGATGAAAATGAAAGAGGAGAGTGAAAAAGTTGGCTTAAAGCTCAGTGTTCAGAAAACTAAGATCATGGCATGCAGTCCCATCACTTCATGGCAAATAGATGGGAAAAGAGTGGAAACAGTGACTGATTTTATTTTTCTGGGCTCCAAAATCATTGCAGATGATGACTGCAGCCACAAAATTAAAAGATACTTACTCCTTGGCAGGAAATTTATGACCAACCTAGACAGCATATTAAAAAGCAGAGACATTACTTTGCCAACAAAGGTCTGTCTAGTCAAGGCTATTGTTTTTCCAGTAGTTATGTAAGGATGTGAGAGTTGGACTATAAAGAAAGCTGAGCACCAAAGAATTGATGCTTTTGAACTGTGGTGTTGGAGAAGACTCCTGAGAGTCCCTTGGACTGCAAGGAGATCCAACCAGTCCATCTTAAAGATCAGTCCTGGGTGTTCATTGGAAGGACTAATGTTGAAACTGAAACTCCAGTACTTTGGCCACATGATGCAAAGAGATGACTCATTTGAAAAGACCCTGATACTAGGAAAGATTGAAGGCAGGAGCACAAGGGGACGACAGAGGATGAGATGGTTGGATGGCATC
>SJYV01017254.1:60592-131166 GCA_006410875.1 Neotragus pygmaeus
TGGAAGGCTGCAGTCCATGGGGTCGCTGAGGGTCAGACACAACTGAGTGACTTCACTTTCACTTTTCACTTTCATGCATTGGAGAAAGAAATGGCAACCCACTCCAATGTTCTTGCCTGGAGAATCCTAGGGATGGGGGAGCCTGGTGGGCTGCTGTCTGTGGGGTCGCACAGAGTCAGACACGACTGAAGTGACTTAGCAGCTTAGCAGCAGCAGCAGTAATTAGCAATGTTGAACATCTTTTCATGGAAGCACTTATATATTAACTGCTTCAAAATGTCTTCAGAAAATCCAGTACCTGTGTCTTCTTATCACTGGCAACTGTTGTCTTTTCCCATGAGAGTTGAGGTTTTGCCAGTTTTTAATATATCTTGAGTAATACTGGATAGTGTCCTGGACATTCTGAATATTACGGGACTCTGGACCTATTTAAATTTTATGGAAAATATTAGGATTTTTGTTTTAGTAGCCAATTGGCATGGTTAAGTTCAATCTGCAGGTTCCAGCCAGTTTTGCTTCTGTGGACTGTGGTTCCCATGGCAGTTCAGTTTTCAAAAGCTTTGTAGTGTTATTCAGATCTGCCCTACATATGAACCACTGTTAGCAGTGATCTGTTAGTTTTCTTCTCAAAGTCTCTGGTATGCTGATTAGATCCATACATGCACAGATTGAGTAAATGAAGGTGTTCATAAACAACATTATGGGGTAGCTATCTTGAGGCTCTTCCTCTCTGCCATCTCTCTGTGAGTTTCCTCTTCTCTAGGGCTCCCCTGTGTGGTCCTCCAGCTAAAAATCTGAGCCTCTGGTTGCCTCATTTTGCCATGTATTTCCACGACTGCACTGGGAACCGAAAGGCAGACAGACAGAGAGAGGACACAAAAGCAACAAAGGTTCATGCACTTTTTTGGGACCACAGCTCCACCAACTGAAGAGGGAGGTCCCTCCTCTTCTTTTCGTTTCTGTGACTGCCCCCTACATTGCAGACAGGATCTTGTTTAGTTGCTAAGTTGTGTCCAACTCTGTGACTCCACGAACTGCAGCATGCCAGGCTACCCTGTCCTTCCACTGTCTCTCAGAGTTTGCTCAAATTAAGGTCCACTGAGTCAGTAACATCGTCCAACCATTTCATCTTCTGTTGCCCTCTTCTCCTCTTGACCTCAATCTTTCCCAGCATCAGGCTCTTTTTCAATGAGTTGGCTCTTTGAATCAGGTGGCCAAAGGCCAAAGTATTGGAACTTCAGATTCAGCATCAGTCCTTCCAATGAAAATTCAGGGTTGATTTCCTTCAGGAAGGACTGGTTTGATCTTGCTGTCCAAGGGACTTTCAAGAGTCTTCTCCAGCACCACGATTTGAAAGCATTAATTCCTTGATGCTCATCCTTCTTTACGGTCCAACTCTCACATCTATACATGACTGGAAAAATCATAGCTTTGACTAGACAGACCATTGTCAGTAAAGTTATATCTCTGCTTTCTAATATGCTGTCTAAGTTTGTCATAGCTTTTCTTCCAAGGAGCAAGTGTCTTTTAATTTCATGGCTGCAGTCACCGTCTGCAGAGATTTTAGAGCCCAAGAAAATAAAATCTGCCCCTGTTCCCACTGTTTCCCCCTCTATCTGCCATGAAGTGATGGGACTAGATGCCNGCTGTCTAAGTTTGTCATAGCTTTTCTTCCAAGGAGCAAGTGTCTTTTAATTTCATGGCTGCAGTCACCGTCTGCAGAGATTTTAGAGCCCAAGAAAATAAAATCTGCCCCTGTTCCCACTGTTTCCCCCTCTATCTGCCATGAAGTGATGGGACTAGATGCCATGATCTTGGTTTTCTGAATGTTGACAAAGTGGATCGTGCTTATTCCACTATCATCTCCTAAACATGGGAAATCCTCAAACAGGACTGTCTTGTATGATTCTATAGAGGTGCACTGTCCCTCTATGTGAGAGTTCATCATATCAAATATGCTCTGAATGGCAACACCTGAAACTTGCAGTAGATAACGTGTAACCAGTGCACAGAGGAATCTTCTGTCCATGTTCTTTATGTACCATCCCTTAGTGATCACATCAATTTTTAAGCTTTATTATGCACCTGGATCTCAGTGTGTCTACATCTTCACACTGACTTCTAATCCCATATTTTCAATCACCTGATGGATATTTCTATTGGGATACCTCACTGTTTCCATTACACACAACACAAAGCAAAACAGATCTTGTCATCTTGTCCATAATAGTTCTTTCTATCTTCACTATTTCTGTCTGGAGCATCATCATTCTTTTTTTTGTTCACCAAACTGAAAATCAGCATTGATGTATTTTCTCTTACTCTGCAGATATAACTAGTCATAAAGTATCATCTTGCTTTTACATTTTTTATTCACCTGTTCACTTCCATTCTCTGAATATTAGTCTAAGCCCTTAATAGCCCAAGTCAAGATAACAGCAGTAAACATTATGACTAAAATTACTTCTACTATTGCTGCTTACTATCACCATCACCATTGTAATCAGCATCACTGTTATTCATTGGACATCTAATACAAGTCTCCTCCACAACCCCTGGGTATATGACTTAACTACAATCCTAAAGGTAGGATCGATAGTCTCAATTCAAAGCTAGGTGAAACATGATTCCATGCCGGGCTAAGTGGAGAGTGAGGGATAAAACTCAACCAGGGTTACACTCAACATGTTCCCCACACACATCACACTGCCAAAATCTACTCAGCGACCTGGGGGAAGTGTTTTGTTTGTACAAATGTGCTGTCTGGTTCTGCAATGTGTTTCTGGGTGCTGCCTGACCCACACGGCTCCTTTTCTAATTCACACAAAGGTCTATTTATGTTGGTGGTAGGCTAAATCCCACAAAGGATAAGAAGAAACTTTTTCATAGCAACATAGTTTATTGAGATGGGTTTGGAATTTTGTCTGTCTCCTGTATAAACTTCCTAGGTACGATTTCCCACAAAACTCTTTGGCACAGTATTATCAGAATCATCTTCCTAAAGTCTGACTTTGTGTTATTTTGCTCTTAAAGATCTTCAATGACTTAACATTCCCTCTAAGATTAGTTAAATACCTGGCCTTAAACTTAGGGTACTTGATGATTTGATCTGATCTCATTGAACTTCCTTAAGTTTTTTCCCCAAACTGTCCACTGTTGTAATCTAATTTAGGAGATTAGATTGTAATCCAGGGGATTTCAGTATTCCTGAGTATAGCATAATTTTGTTTGTTACATTTGTTTTTTATAAATTTCTGTATCAGAAAATCTCTCTGCATTATTTCCTGTCCTACTCATTCTTCAGGCTACTTTCCACCAGAACTATTCCACAAGTCACCCACTCTGGTCTTTCATCAGGTCTTCTGTGTTTCTCTTCAGTTCAGTTCAGTTCAGTTTCTGTTTCCACTGTTTCCCCATCTATTTCCCATGAAGTGATGGGAACAGATGCCATGATCTTTGTTTTTTTAATGTTGAGCTTTAAGTCAGTTTTTTCACTCTCCTCTTTCACTTTCATCAAGAGGCTTTTTAGTTCCTCTTCACTTTCTGCCATAAGGGTGGTGTCATCTGCATATCTGAGGTTATTGATATTTCCCAGCAATCTTGATTCCAGCTTGTGTTTCTTCCAGCCCAGTGTTTCTCATGATGTAACTGCATAGAAGTTAAATAAGCAGGGTGACAATATACAGCCTTGACATACTCCTTTTCCTATTTGGAACCAGTCTGTTCTTATATCTGTTGTTGTATACTGGATATACAGTAGGTATCAATAAATATCTCTTGAATAAAGGACTCTTTTAAAACTATCCAAAAATATCAAGCAGGGGCAGTGCAAAGGCCCTAAAAAATGCCACCTTGTGAATTTTAAAGAATGGTAGTTGAACTACATTTTCTCACAAGTTGGTGAAGACTTAACAGAATCCTAGAATTGGCATGTTTTTATGAAACAGATTACTTCAGTTGTGAGAATGGGAATAAGTAGATTCCTATAAGTGATATTATCAAGGTCAAAAATATTAATAAATATTTAAAACATTTGAGATTTTACTGCATACTAAGGCTCTCCTATCCTATTTCACAAAATTTGCTCTGATGGATAGCCACTTTGTTTTTATCTAGTGAATTGAAAATCTGAAAGTCCAAGTGTTTCTGAATGAAGTTCTGCCTTTATATTTCATTATATTTGATACACCAGATTTATTTAGCAGAAGTACATCATGAGAAACACTGGACTGGAAGAAACACAAGCTGGAATCAAGATTGCCGGGAGAAATATCAATAATCTCAGATATGCAGATGACACCACTCTTATGGCAGAAAGTGAAGAGGAACTAAAAGGCCTCTTGATAAAAGTGAAAATGGAGAGTGAAAAAGTTGGCTTAAAGCTCTACATTCAGAAAATGAAGATAATGTCATCTGTTCCCATCACTTCATGGGAAATAGATGGGGAAACAGTGGAAACAGTGGCTGACTTTATTTTGGGGGGGGGGCTCCAAAATCACTGCAGATGGTGATTGCAGCCATGAAATTAAAAGATGCTTACTTCTTGGAAGGAAAGTTATGGCCAACCTAGATAGCATATTCAAAAGCAGAGACATTACTTTGCCAACAAAGGTCCATCTAGTCAAGGCTATGGTTTTTCCAGTAGTCATGTATGGATGTGAGAGTTGAACTATGAAGAAAGCTGAGCTCTGAAGAATTGATGCTTTTGAACTGTGGTGTTGGAGAAGACTCTTAAAAGTCCCTTGGACTACAAGGAGATCCAATCAGTCCATTCTGAAGGAGACCAGCCCTGGGTGTTCTTTGAAACTGAAACTCCTATACTGAACCCTCATTGAACTGATTCCTATTCTTGGCCATTCAAGTGTGGAGCCCTAAATGGGAAACCTTAAAAAGAAAGGGGCTAGCTTTGCGGTCGGAAACTAAGATGGCCTGGCGGAAGAGATAGTGGCGTGGTCTATGTTGTTTGTCAAAGTTTTTGATTGGCTCTCTTGATTTTCGTGCACGTAAACAGTGCGTGATCACCATAGACTCCTGTTATAATGAAGGCTCATGACGATTTGACCTTTAAAGTGATTGGTGCAACTATGGAAAGTCCCTCCTAAAACCCCTTGCTTGCCTATATAAGCTGGGAGCTTGCAGCAATAAAGCGGAACTACTCAGACAGAACCCCTGTCGAGTCTGATTGTCTGTCTCTCGCTCACAGAAGGGCTGGGTTGGAAGACAGCAGACTCACCTCTCCTCAGGACCCCTCGGCTTTGCTGAGGGAAGTTCCACTGCCTCTCTCTTTCTGCGGAGCGCCCCCTGCATTCAAGATCATGCAAAAGTTGACACATACTTTTCAAATGCTTTATAGAAACTGGGTACCAATTTACACTCTCCTCAGCAGTATATCACAGTGCCCATCTCATTGCACCTTACCCATCACTAAGGATCATAGTGAGAAAATAACTGCCAATATGACAGGTTTTATTATTCTTACTTAACTTTGCATTTTTAGTAATCAGGGATGGAGTCCTTTCCAAATGCCATATATTTCCGAGAAATTTATTGTATGATTTTAATAAAGGGTAGACAAAGCCCAATTATTTTTTTCCTGCCAGGGAATTTTGGTTCTCACAGACTAGTGCTATGTTGAATTAGAGGAGGACCTTGATATAACACATTAATAACTAACATTAATGACACAACACTTTGTAATTTATGAAGCATTTCAATGCATTACATCATTTGATCTTTCAACAATTCCAGGAGCTGCAAAGGTAAGATAATTCTCATTTATAGGTAAAGACACGTATGTTAGGTTGCCCAGGTAGTTGGAAGAGCCACATAAGGACATTTGTATATTCCTAAAAGCACAGAACTAGGACACAGACTCAAATTCAAACATTATGATCCCTCCTTTCTTCAGTCTATACCAACACCCGGCCCCTAGAGGCACAGCATGGGCATCACTTGGGAGCTTTTTAGAGTTATAGCATCTCTGGCCCAGGAGCTATCTATACAAACTGATGTCTGTGAAGTGCCGCTCTGGATCATGTTAAAAGCACATAAGCACTCAAATGTGGACACACTTCACAGATAAATTACACAAGCAGGAAGGGGATTACTAATTTGTGTATTTGTCAAGTAATTTGTAAACTACTGATGTAACTTAAAAGGAACCAAATTTTTAATTTTTCTTTAAAGAAGGAAATCGAGGTTAAAAAGAATTCCATGACATCCATCAACTGGTCTATTTTTTCAAGAAAACATAGGCATTAACCAAGAGCTCTGTCTACTCTTCAAAATGTTGATGGGTCCATGAGAAACATGTTCCTTTCTATATACAGGCATCACTGGTGGAAGTTTTCCAAAATACAAAGTTATCTTTGCTAGGCTTCCACTTTAAGCTCCATCAGACACTGAACACATACACAGAATCACAGCACTGATGTGACCCACATTTTCACAATTAGTAATATACACTTTTGGCTTAATGTTTTACCTATTAATGAAAACAATGCCAGGGGAACATACAGCATCTTATCAATCAACAAAGGAGGTGTCCTGTTTGAGAATCAGCTATGAAGCATCTGAGTGACGTTGAGTGATTCAGATAACATGTCAGAATCTTTCCTTACTTTTAAAAGTAGTGTGTTGAGTAAGCTAAATAAGAACGTTTCCAAGTCCAACAGTCGGTTATTTTTTTTTCTTATAAAGAAAGTGAGCACCCTAGATGACTGGGCCTAGGATAAAAGAGATCAAGTAGCTAGTGAGGAAAGTAGCCAGTTGAAAAGTAGAGTCATGGAGTGAAATGCAAGTCAGGGAGAAAACAGAGATAAATTTTATTTGAGTTATAATTTTGAATTTGGAGAAGGCAATGGCACCCCACTCCAGTACTCTTGCCTGGAAAATCCCATGGACAGAGGAGCCTGCTAGGCTACAGTCCATGGGGTCACACAGAGTCGGACACAACTGAGTGACTTTACTTTTACTTTTTGAATTTGAGTTATAATTTTGTGTAGAACCACACCACAATTACAGGCAATCGGTTATAATAATTTGTAATCACAATGGGCACTTAATTTAATTGCAAAGCTTGTCACTATTTACCTATAGTCATTGTAGAAGTCTTACTTTAACGTCTATTTGATATTCTTCCAAATATAAAAATCAGTGGATGCTGATTTCAACAGAACTTTTTTTGTTTTTTTTTGCTATTAAAGGACAGTTATCTACTTAAATGGTTTCTCTATAGCACTCAGACAAGTTTGTGTCCTATGCACGAATCTAACTAACATGTCTCAAGAGGCCTGTGCACAGAAAATTTCTGGTCAGCAACACCACGCCTCATGTGATTCCAATAGATTTATAGCAGCACAGTCCCCTGGTCAAATTTGGCTTATTATTCTGAATCCATTTTTGTAATAATGATGCTGGTAATGCTGTAATACATTATTTTAATAGGATAATATATTGAACTCTAATTTCTAGGGAATAAGTATATTATTCAGCTGTGGCAGCAATTACTATATTGTGCCCAAACAAAGGGAGAGGAAACCAGAAAGAGGTCTCGTTAAATGTATGTGTAAATGTCAATTATGAAAAAGTGGCTAAGAAATGGTTGCATTATCACATGTTTATATTGAATAGCTGCCTACTTTTCATTCCTGATTCTCTTAATATTGCATTTATTGGCATTTGAGTTGACATTTTTGGCAAACTATAAGGGCCCAGAACAGTAGTGATTCTAACTACAGGATCTGACATGCAGAATATACCTTCTCTGTAGTTAGAAAATCTTTTTAAAGTGAACAAAAGGTGTCATATGTGCCAAGAGCTATAATCATCAGATGTATAAATGTTCTAGCATCTCCCCTTCTAAACATTTTCTAATAAGTCCCGCCAGGTAAAGGTCATCCAAACAAGAAATATTTGTCATTACTCTAATCTTAGACTTTATCCTTTGTATGTTAAGAGTTTGCAAAACTAGAATAGGGCTTGTGTAAATCTGTGAGTCATGTATGTTTTACGTTTTAATTATAATTCGAATAGAATTACCAACAAGCAAATGGTTCTACCTGGATAATTATCCCATTTTGAAAAGGCATTGGCTTTAAAAAGTTATTGGAACTTAGTTTGTCTTTAATATGATTAAATATATAAAATATGGCATGCTCTTTCATATGATTTTACTCTATCAGAAACCATATTCTACCTATAAAATCCATAGTACAAAACTCTGTGTTTACAGTGCTTTTAAAATTTTAGAACTTAAAGAACAATCACCTTACTTAATATTGCTTTCACTCTTTGCATAACTCATACCTGATTTCATCTCTATTTGGGATGCATTGAAGAACAACAAAAACAAGTTAACAGAAAATGAAATAGAGAAATCAGAGAACCTCTATTTTCATGTTTCTCAAGACAAAAAAGTTGTAAATGTAGGGATTTCTCCATGTAGGCATTTGGCAAGAACTAGGAATTATATTACAGGAGCTTATAATATATCCTCATCTTCTTTACACTTAGAATTTTTCAGAAAAATATTGTATTTATCAAAAAAAAAAATTGGATCAACTAATGGCAGTTTATTTAGTAAATATGAAACGCTTGGGTTTCTCTCCCCTTGATCTTGGAGGGGTTTTCTGGCCCCTGCTTCAGAACAGTTTTCTTCCACCCTGATCTGATCTGTGCCCTTTCTTCCTTGCCAGTCATTATTCTCAATTAGCAATTGCTATGGGCGGTCATTATCTATCGAACCCATTTAGAAACTTGGCCGCAGACTTCATCAGCTCTAACCTTTCAAGGATACTGAGTTTGCTGGCAAGAAGCACAGCCTTTGANTTGATCTTGGAGGGGTTTTCTGGCCCCTGCTTCAGAACAGTTTTCTTCCACCCTGATCTGATCTGTGCCCTTTCTTCCTTGCCAGTCATTATTCTCAATTAGCAATTGCTATGGGCGGTCATTATCTATCGAACCCATTTAGAAACTTGGCCGCAGACTTCATCAGCTCTAACCTTTCAAGGATACTGAGTTTGCTGGCAAGAAGCACAGCCTTTGAATAAACAAGCCAGGTTTGCTCCCAAGTGTTATATTTTCAAGTTTCAACCAATAATCTTTTCTCTGGGAGTTAGCACCTGATTAGAGCTGTTCTTTTTGCTAATTCAGCTCTCTGGGTAATAAATATTTTATCTTATCAATAAACATGAATTTCTGTGATCCAAAGATATTTAGATCCTTAATTAGATAGTACATCTAAATTGGTTAATCAGAGTGTTTTCTGGCAGTTTCTGAGTCAAAGTTACACTTCATCTCTGGTTAGCCTTTGTAATATTCAAGCTGAACAACTTAAAATTCTTAGTTCAAACTACTTACAATCTGTGTTAATCAAAATGCTGTAATTAAATTGGGCATGGACTTATTCTGTAACCTTATCCACTTTGCATTTAAGTTGTCTCTACATGAATGTTTGACACTAGTGCAGTCTTTAAATATTAATGCACAGGGAAAAAAAGAAGATGAAAGAAACAGTTGGAGTCAAGAGAAAGAAAAACATAGCAAGGGGCAATTGTAATAAAAAAACAAACCTTTAGAAAGTTAGGAGAGTATGTGAAAAAAAATAAACTTGTCAAAGAGGATCGTAACCAGTATAAAATAGCACAATTTATACACAATCTAAAACTCTAAGGAATGAGTAGCCATAACAAGCTTTTGTGCAATACAGATTAGAATCTCTATGAAGCAGCTTCCTGTATTTTTTTCTCTGTTTTTGAATTTTATTTTCAAATGGTCACAAAACTACATGTTAAAAATGAAACAAAGCAAAACAACTAGAAAAACCCATTTTTTTTTCTTTTGCATATAAAGAAAACAGTGTGTACCTGAAAGTCTGATTTTGTACCTCTAACCTCAGGCTCCCTGTGACATTGGTATAAAATGGTGTGGCTCCAAATAACATCACAAAATATTGTGTTTGTGTTCCACACACAATGGAAGGCTCTTTTTCATAATCTGTAAAAGTTTCAAGTGGGTATGTTGCCAAATAGTTTGGCTTTTACTATGAAAAAAGGAAGGAGAATGGATGAAACTAAATATATAGCTGGTGTCTCCTTACACCGGATAGAGAAATTATATTTGTTGAGACATTGCACTGCTGAGATTCGAGGAGAGAGTATGCCCTCAATTTCACTGCACTATACTAGTGTTCATTCAACTGATGAAGTTCTCAACTCAAAGGGCAACATCCACTTTGTTCTAAGTTCCTGCTGGAATGGAAAAGCTGACAAGGGAAAACTTACACAAAGGATATTGTGCTGTTAAAGTTTGTTCAAAGCCACACTTGTCAGATCTCTTTGAAATGAAATTGAAAAGGAAAAACCAATTTTCTTTGAGGACAAAGTTCATCTCATTTGGTGTGCTGCACCTGTCTAATTTTCTTCTTGGAGAAGAAATCTTGACTAGGAAAATTTAAAAAAATAGTTTATACTAGTGCAGGTATGTATCATAATGTTTAATTCAAACTAGTGTTACATTCTGAGAAAATAAATATAAGTGAATTACTGTCTGTTTGAAGCTGTGATAAATACCTAGCTTGGCTGAAATTATTAGATACCATTATTCTGTTTCCAAAACGTTAGTGAAGGGCAACAGTCTGAACTACGCTGAAGTGAGCACTCTCCAATGTTTTCCTTTGTTAGGGATGTGCAGGTACGCTGAATGATGGCAGGTGTTATCAAACTGAAAACCGACACATATCCCTCAAAGGTGTTCCAAGTAAATATCTTACCTGCTTCCAAATTTGGAGAAAAAAAATATCAGTAACTATTTTTAGAGTAGCATGTTTATAAATATTAAAATTCCCAATTGATTTTTTTAAATGCCACCAAATAAATGCTGTATTGATAGCAAACAAGAGGGCTTTGCTATCTGAAGTTACGACTTCCTGTAAATAAGAATGCTACAAGATTACAGATCAACACAAACTAAAATACAAAATACGAGTGAATATGACATCTAAACTGGAAGGAAATATAGCTGTGACCCCAGACAAGGATTTATGTTCAAGATAGAAAAATGACATTTTAGTCAATGGAAAAAAGAAAGTAATGAAAAACAAACCCAAGGGTAATCCTCCCCTTTAATGCATCCTGTCTCCTATTTCCTTGTCTCTTCGGTCTTTTTCTATTTCCATGTCAGCTTTCCTTGTTCAATCTTACCTGTGCAATTCGCTACACGTTTATATATAAATTCCATATATTGGAAATAGATGCATGATTAAAAATGAGAAAGCATTTGAAAATGAAAAGGACAAGCAATATTTTATCTTATCTGTTAGATCAGGGGAAACAGATGATCTCGGCTTTTGCCAAATTCGCCTCAAAAATTTATATTCCCTAGCTTCCTGCTTTGTGAATGTTTTCCATTTGGAACTACACTGTCAGTGCCTTTTTATCTGTTCTGTGTCCAAATGTGGATTCAGCTGGATTCCTCTGATTTTATTTTTATTCCATTTGTATCTCTGTAGAAGACTGTTCCACATATCCACACCCTTTATGCAAAAGTTAATAGCTATTAAATACAGTGTTCACCAAGACCTTCAAAAATGAAGACCTACTATTTGCAACTTTTGGACAGTAGCAACTTTCTTTTTAAAATCAAAACTCAACCAATGTCCTGATAATCAAAGGAGAATTGTCTTAGGGTAGAAATAACTAAATGAAAAGCACACTCACTCATTTCCATCCCTCTTTTAATTTTTATTTCCTTTGTGCTCCATCTGTTATAGAGTAAATGTTTCAATTTAGTGAAAACAAATTCAGAACTGAAACACTCCTCTTACAGCTTAAAAGCTGAATGTTATTTGTGTTCAGTATTTGTCAGAAACATAATTTATTATGTGCTTATTTATAAATTAATTCCTCATCATTATACCTTCAAAGTTCATCAGTTGAAGGCAGTGAATTCTAAAGAACAGCATCTTTACCTCACACATGCTTTATTTCCTTCAAGGCCTGTTTATTACTCAATAAGTATCTGTTGAGTGAATTAAATTATGTGGCTTTCCTCATCCCACTGAACATCACTTTTTGGTCTTTCCCTTTAACAATGCCCAGGATACCAAAGTCATGTCACAGGAAGAAGTGGTGTTTCCTCCTAACAGTCCACACACTAATTAGATAGTCCTCTTTCTGTCCCATCTTCCCCCAGGGATAGTTCAATGAAGCACCTGTTGTAGGAGATCCAATCTTTTGCTATCTCTGGGAGAATGTCTACAGCCTACATGCTTACCTTACTATAGTTTTTCCCTTTGTAGTTCTACATCTTTAGAATAGGCATTAAAGGATCTCTAGCAAAAAGTGAACCAGTAGTATTGTACTTAATTTCATGTCTCTACAATGGAGCTGGTCATCACTATGCCGTGGATCCTTCTTTTCTTTCTATACAGGCTTATGACTTGAGATCAGAGCATGGGTACACTTTATAGTACACATTTACACAGCACACAGGAGTAACAGGCAAATTTGGCCTAGGAGTATGGAATGAAGCAGGGCAAAGGCTGAAGAGTTTTGCCAAGAGAACACACTGGGTCATAGCAAACACCCTCTTCCAACAACACAAGAGAAGACTCTACACATGGACAACCAGATGGTCAACACCAAAATCAGATTGATTATATTCTTTGCAACCAAAGATGGAGAAGCTCTATACAGTCAGCAAAAACAAGACCAGGAGCTGACTGTGGTTCACATCATGAACTCCTTATTGCCAAATTCAGACTTAAATTGAAGAAAGTAGGAAAAACCACTACACCATTCAGNCAAAGGCTTTGGCATAGTCAATAAAGCAGAAGTAGATGTTTTTCTGGAACTGTCTTGCTTTTTCCATGACCCAGCGGATGTTACAAAAAGCTACTTGGAGAAAGTTGACCAGCAATCAGAACCCATTTCATTTGATTGGGCAGAGGATAATAAATTCTGTAGCCATTTAGCCAAAGAAAATGCCATTCTAGATATCTGTAAAGTTTCAATAAACTGTGGGATGGAACAAAGCTAAACTGCCTTATTATTATTAACTTACATTATATTCCACTGGCTTAGGACAGAATATTCTCCTCTTTTTGCTTTGGGAGTTAACCAACTTCCCATGTGTTATTTACCTATATGATAGTACCTTAGAAATTACTGACTGTTGAGAAACTGATTACCAATGAGAATTTGCATTTCCATACTGAAGTCGCTCAGTCGTGTCTGACTCTTTGCAATCCTGTGGACTGTAACCCACCAAGCTCCTCCGTCCATGGAATTCTCCAGGCAAGAATACTGGAATGGGTTGCCATTTCCTTTTCTAAGGGGATCTTTCTGACCCAGGGATCGAACCCAGGTCTCCTGCATTCCAGGCAGACACTTTAGCCTCTGAGTCATCAGGGAAGCCCTGGTGCATTGTCATAGATATCGTCAAAGTCTAAGGTCTGTAATATTATGGATCCAAGATTAAAGAGTATACACAGCATGGGAGAAAAAAATATATTGCAACTCCCCTCTAGACTATGATATATTTGAGGGCAAAGACTGGGTCATATTCATCTTAATGTCCAGCTTTTGAGAGTATTTAGAGCTAGTAGGTAATTGTGAAATGTTTCCTAAATTGAACTGAAATCCAATTTTCAATTATTTTGTGCCAGGGAACTTAGACACGAGATGACTTCACTGCACTAAGTTTTGCTGACATTGATGGTCGAGGTTTGCCAGGAAAATCGGATGGAGCATTACACTAGCATGTCAGTGTATATTATTTGTAGCAACTTTTCCCTTTGTCAGGACCTTGCAGGAGAATTTTCAGTTCTGTGTATCTAAAATAGGAGAAAGCATTTATAGGTCTGACTTGGACTGCAGCTGTTTGGGATTACATCTAATTGCTTTGCTGCTGCTATTTTTATCAGCCTGCTGAACGGATTTTTCTAAATGCTGGAAAAGAACCTAACTTAAAGGGGTTAAGCTTCTAAACTGCTGTGATCTACAGTCAGTTAGAAGTGACAAATTGTAAGCAAAAGATAATCTCTTCCACTTACAGAAATGCCAGCCCAAATATCATCTGTAGAAAGACTTCAATAACTTTAATATATTCATGTTTGACAAGCAGAATTTAAAAATAGACATTTGTAGATCTTTTAAGTCCCTGTTGCTTTACAGATTTTCACTCTGCTCCTTAGCAAGACTTTTCAGCTGTGGTCTGAAGGTTTACATCGAAATTCTGCTTTCATGGAGGTTTATGGAAAGCCTATACCAGAGTAAGCTAATACCTAGCTTTCCACCTTCTTGCATCTTCCACACAATGGAAACCACAGCTTGTGAAGTAAAGGACCTTGAAGCCATTAGGAAAATTTTAAGCTGCAGGTAACAGAACACTCTGGGGCTTCCTTAGTGGCTCAGTAGTAAAGAATTAACCTGCAATGCAGGACATGTCGGTCCCTGGAGAAGGAAATGGTAACCCACTCCAGTATGCTTGTCTGAGAAACCCCATGGTGGGCTACAGTCCATGGGGTCACAAGAGCCAGACACGCCTGAGTGGTAAACTACCACCGCCAGGTCACTCTACCAAACATGGCTTTCATAGACAACAGTTCTTCGGTTTTTGTTTTGTTTTGTTTTTGTTTTTTTAACAAATAAATTATGGAGTATATAGTTCTTTAATCAGCATCTAAATTATACCAGGGATGTGGGTATTTTTTTGCTCATCTTTCCCTCCTGGGAAGCTGCAGTTGTAGCCCCAGGCAAACAGGATATCACCGCAGCCCATCCTAAACAGGAAGGCGGGAAGAAAAGAGTTCTTCCTTTTGTTAAGAAGTGAAACCCTTCTTGGATTCCCAAGCCGTCTCTCTTTATGTCCGATTGGCTAAAGTCAGATAATACGGCCATCTCTGTGCACAGGAGCAGCTGGGAATGGGTGTGCATGCTCAGTGGCTCAGTTGTGTCTGACTCTGTGTGACCCCATGGGCTGCACAAGGCGACAAGGAATGAGATACATGGTTATAACCAGCCTGGATGAAGCCACCTTTAGTCCATGAGATTGGTAACACTTTTCATTTTAAAGAAATTTGAGGATTGTTAGCAAGGAAAATAGAAAGCTATAGGAGAACCTTGTAACACTGTTTGCAGACTCCTGGTCAATCCTGTGATTATCCTAATTTAAAGGAGAGTCAAGTGAACTTTGGGCTTCCCTCATAGCTCAGTCAGTAAATCATCTGCCTGCAATGCAGGAGACCCAGGTTCAATTCCTGAGTCAGGAAGATCCCCTGGAGAAGGAAATGGCAACCCACTCCAGGATTCTTGTCTGGAGAATCCCATGGACAGAGGAGCCTGGCAGGCTACAGTCCATGGAGTCGCAAGAGTCCAGACACGACTTGGCGACTAAACCACCAAACCACCACCACCAGGTGAATTTCTTCATCCGTCTCCACATATCCTAATGCTGATACATATTCAGTATAAAAAGATCAGAAAGAAAATTAAAGCTAGTAAAAGTTAACAACAAACCCACAAAATTTTTCCATAATCTTATCACTAAGAAAAGAATTTGTTTTCAAATTTACATATTATTATTAACTTGCTCATATTATATTTACACAGTTGTAACCTTAAAGTTTGTATTCTTTTGCATTATATTTGTTTCAAGGGTGATAAGTATTTTCCTTTTTCCTTAATTGTTTCCCCAATTATTAATTTTTGCTGCCTAGTTTCCTAGTTTTTCATCTTTTGTTGGTCCCAAGTATGTGTGACTGTCTCTCATGGTGGGATGTCAATGCAGCAGGAAGGAAACCACCTAGTTACTTGATCATGAGTTAAAGCATAATCCCACCTGGCCTAAAATTTCAAGCATGTCACTTACAAAGTGGATGTACTTTGCAAGTTATTTAACTTTCTTGAGGTACAATTTTCACAAAGGTAGAATAAAGTTAATAGGCAGATGGTAAAGTTGATAATAATTAACTGGTATTAATACTTGATGAGGGTGAAACAGGAAAGTAAAAAATAACCTACTTAAAGCTCAACATTCAACAAATGAAGATCATGGCATCTCGCCCTATCACTTCAGGACAAAAAGAAGGGGAGAAAGAAAAGGCAGTGACAGATTTTATTTTCTTGGGCTCCAAAATCATAGTGGATGGTGACTACAGCCATGAAATTAAAAGACACTTGCTCATTGGAAGAAAAACTATAACAAACCTAGACAGCATATTAAAAGTCAAAGACATTGCTTTGCTGACAAAAGTCCATATAGTCAAAGCTATGGTTTTTCCAGTAGTCATACACATGTGATCGTTGGACCATAAGGAAGGCTGAGTGCCAAAGAATTAATGCTTTCAAATTGTGGTATTGGAAAAGACTCTTGAGAATCCCTCGGGTTGCAAATAAATCAAACCAGTCAAACATAAAGGAAATCAGCCCTGAATATTCGTTGAAAGGACTGGTGCTGAAGCTCCAATACTTTGGCCATCTGACGTGCAGAACTGACTTACTGGAAAAGACCCTGATGATGGGAAAGATTGAAGGCAGAAGGAGAAAGAGGTGACAGAGGTTGAGATGGTTGAATGGCATCATCAACTCAATGGACTTGACTCTGAGCAAACTCTGGGAGACAGTGAAGGACAGGGAAGCCTGGTGGGCTACAGTCCATGGGATTGCAAAAGTCGGACACAATTTAGCAATACACAGCAACAACAAATACTTGACCATTAAGTACAGTTTTTAATTTAATATGTGAAGTTAATAGTAATTAAATATTTAATACAACTGCTTAATATGTTATCTTACTGTGTAGACTAATATGGTAGTTACACATGGCTACTTAAATTTAAAGTTAAATTAATGTAGAATGAATCAAATATTCAGTTCTTCAGCTGCACACTGCATTTCAAGTGCTCTGTAGCCACAAGTGATTACCATATTCAACAGTGCAAATAAAAAACATTTACATCATCAAAGACAATTTTATTTAGCAGCACTAGCTAAAATGCACTACCAGCTTGTTACATAGGTATGCATCTACCTTCTTCTTCTTAATGTCTTGGGGAGAATAGCTCTAGGATTATTGTTTCTGCCCATCAAAGAAAATGGGCTTATTTATTGTTCGGCTCACACATGACTACTGGAAAACCATAGCTTTGACTATATGGGCCTTTGTCAGCAAAGCAATGTCTATGCTCTTTAATACATTGTCTAAGTTTGCCATAGCTCTTCTTCCAAGGAGCAAGCATCATTTAGTTTTTGTGGCTGCAGTTACCATCTGCAGGGATTTTGGAGCCCAAGAAAATAAAGCCTCTCGCTGTTTCCATTGATTCCTCATCTGTTTGCCGTGAAGAGATGGAACCAGATGCCATGATCTTCATTTTTTGAATACTGAATTTTAAGCCAGCTTCTTCATGCTCCTCTATCACCTCCATCAAGAAGGTCTTTAATTCTCCTCGGCCTGTGCCATTAGGGTGGTGTCGTTTGCATATCTGAGGTTACTGATATTTCTCCCCACAGTCCTGATTCCAGCTTGTTTCATTCAGCCTGGGATTTTGCATGATGTAGTCTGCACATAAGTCAGATAAGCAGGGTGACAGCCTTCGTGTACTCCTTTCCCAGTCTGGAACCTGTCTGTTGCTCCATGTCTGGTTCTAACTGTTGCCTCTAGACCTGCATACAGGTTTCTCAGGAGGCAGGTCAGGTGGTCTGGTATTCCCATCTCTTTAAGAACTTTCCACAGTTTGTTGTGCTCCACAGTCAAAGGCTTTAGCATAGTCAATGAAGCAGAAGTAGATATTTTTCTGGAATTGTCTTGCTTTTTGTATGATTCAATGGATGTTGACAAATTGATGAAAAGATGTCCTTCTCATAAAGAACTGGAATGCAAAAATAGGAAGTCAAGAGATACCTGGAATAAGAGGAAAGTTTGGCCATGGAGTACAGAATGAAGCAGGGTGAAAACTAACAGAATTTTGCCAATAAAATTATCTGGTTATAGTAAATACCCTCTTCTAGCAACACAAGAGACATCTCCACACATGGACATCGCCAAATGTTCAATATTGAAATGGGACTGATTATGTTCTTTGCAGCCAAATATGGAGAATTNAATCAGTGTGATATACTATTTAAAAAAGATGATAATCTCAATAGATGCAGAATAAGCTTTTGACTCATTTATGATAAAAACTCTTCAGAAACTGAGCATGGAAGGATCATATCTCAATAAAGGCCAACATAATAAAGGCCATATATGAAAAATTTGTAGCAAACATTATTCTCAATGGAGGAAAAACTGAAAGCTCTAAGATCAGGAACTTGATAAAGGTACCCATTCTCATCACTATTGTTCAATAATTTTGAAAGTCCTAGCCATGGCAATCAGACAAGGAAAAGAAATAAATGGAGTCTAGATTGGGTTTGCAAACAACATGATATTAGACATAGAAAATAATAAAGATGCTATCTGAAAATTACTAGAGCTCATCAGTGAATTCAATACAGTTATGGGATACAAACTCATTACATAGAAATCACTTATACTCCTATACACTATGAAAAATAAGAAAGAGAAATTAAAGATTCAATCCCATTCACCACTGCAAAGAGAATAAAATATTTAGGAATAAACCTACCTAAGGAAATATTAGAGCTGTAAACAGAAAACTATAAAACACTAATGAAAAAAATGCAAGATGACACAAACAGATATTCTTGCATTGGAATAATCAATATTGTGAAAATGACTGTACTAACCAAAGCAATCTATAGATTCAATGTAATCCCTATCAAAATACCAATGGCATTTTTCATCCAACTAGAACAAAACATTTCACAATTTGTATGGAAACATAAAAGCCCCTGAGTCATCAAAGTAATCTTGAGAAAGAAGAATGGAGCTAGAGGAATCAACCTTCATGACTTCAGATTATACTACAAAGTTACAGTCATCAAGACAGCTTGGTACTGGCACAATACCAAACATATAGACCAATGGAACAGGATAGAAAGTCCAGAAATGAACCCACACACCTATGGGCACCTTATCTTTGACAAAGAAGGCAAGAATATACAATGGAGAAAAGACAGTCTCTTCAATAAACGGTGCTAGGAAACCGAACAGCTATGTGTAACAGAATGAAATTATAACACTTCCTGCTACCAAACACAAAAATAAACTCAAAATGGATCAAAGATCTCAATGTAAAACCAGAAACTATAAAACTCTTAAGGAAAAAATAAGCAGAACATTCTATGACATAAATCGCAGCAAGATTATCTATGATCCACCTTCTGAAGTGATGGAAATAAAAGCAAAAATAAACAAATGGGACCTAAATAAACCTAAAAGCTTGCACAGCAAAGGAAACCACAAACAAGATGAATAGTCAACCCTCAGAACAGGAGAAAATAACTGCAAATGAAGCAACTGACAAAGGATTAATCTAAAAAACAAACAAAAAATACAAGGAAAGCAATACAAGAAAAATCAAACAATCCAATAAAAAACAAAAATGGGCAGAAGACCTAGACAAACATTCCTTCCACAATGGAGTATTACTCTGCCATTAAAAAGAATAAAGTTGAATCAGTTCTAATGAGATGGATGAAACTGGAGCCTATTATACAGAGTGAAGTAAGCCAGAAAGAAAAACACCAATACAGCATACTGACACATATATACGGAATTTAGGAAGATAGTAATGATGACCCTGTATGTGAGACAACAAAAGGACACAGACATAGACAATGGACTTTTGGCCTCAGAGGGAGTAGGAGAGGGCGGGATGATCTGGGAGAATGGCATTGAAGAATATATACTATTATGTAAGAAACGAATCACCAGTCTATGTTTGATACAGAATGCAGGACGCTTGGGGCTGGTGTACGGGGATGATCCAGAGAGACGTTGTGGGGTGGAAGGTGGGAGGGGGACTCGGGATTGGGAGCTTGTGTGCACCTGTGGTGGATTCGTGTCGATGTATGGCAAACCCAATAGAGTATTGTAAAGTTAAATTTAAAAATAAANTATTGTGAAAATGACTGTACTAACCAAAGCAATCTATAGATTCAATGTAATCCCTATCAAAATACCAATGGCATTTTTCATCCAACTAGAACAAAACATTTCACAATTTGTATGGAAACATAAAAGCCCCTGAGTCATCAAAGTAATCTTGAGAAAGAAGAATGGAGCTAGAGGAATCAACCTTCATGACTTCAGATTATACTACAAAGTTACAGTCATCAAGACAGCTTGGTACTGGCACAATACCAAACATATAGACCAATGGAACAGGATAGAAAGTCCAGAAATGAACCCACACACCTATGGGCACCTTATCTTTGACAAAGAAGGCAAGAATATACAATGGAGAAAAGACAGTCTCTTCAATAAATGGTGCTAGGAAACCGAACAGCTATGTGTAACAGAATGAAATTATAACACTTCCTGCTACCAAACACAAAAATAAACTCAAAATGGATCAAAAATCTCAATGCAAAACCAGAAACTATAAAACTCTTAAGGAAAAAATAAGCAGAACATTCTATGACATAAATCGCAGCAAGATTATCTATGATCCACCTTCTGAAGTGATGGAAATAAAAACAAAAATAAACAAATGGGACCTAAATAAACCTAAAAGCTTGCACAGCAAAGGAAACCACAAACAAGATGAATAGTCAACCCTCAGAACAGGAGAAAATAACTGCAAACGAAGCAACTGACAAAGGATTAATCTAAAAAACAAACAAAAAATACAAGGAAAGCAATACAAGAAAAATCAAACAATCCAATAAAAAACAAAAATGGGCAGAAGACCTAGACAAACATTCCTTCAAAAAAGATGTACAAATGGCTAACAAATGTAAGAAAAAAATGCTCAACGTTGTTTATTATAGAAATGCAAATCAAAACTGCAATGTGCTATCATCTTACACAGGTCAGATTGGTTATCATCGAAAAATCCACAAACAATAAATGCTGGAGAGGGTGTAGAGAAAGGGAACCCTTTTGCAATGTTAGTGGGAATGTAAATTGATACAGCTACTATGGAGAAGACCAGTATGGAGAGTTCTTAAAAAAAAATAAAAACTAGGAATAAAACTATCATTTCATATGACCAGGAATCCCACTACTGGGTATATACTCTTTGAAAATCACAATTCTAAAAGAAATATGTGCCCCAATGTTCAGTCAGTTCAGTCGCTCAGTCATGTCTGACTCTTTGTGACCCCATGAACTGCAGCATGCCAAGCCTCTCTGTCCATCATCAGCTCCCAGAGTTTACCTACACTCATGTCCATTGAGTCAGTGATGCCATCCAATCATCTCATTCTCTGTCATCTCCTGCTCCTCTTGCCCTCAATTGTTCCCAGCATAAGGGTCTTTTCAAATTAGTCAGCTCCTCATATCAGGTGGCCAAAGTATTGGAGTTTCAGCTTCAACATCAGTCCTTCCAATGAAAACACAGGACTGCCCTTTAGGATGGATTGGCTGGATCTCCTTGCAGTCCAAGGGACTCTCAAGAGTCTTCTCCAACACCAAGGTTCAAAAGCACCAATTTTTCAGTGTTCAGCTTTCTTTATAGTCCAACTCTCACATTGATACATGCCTACTGGAAAACCATAGCCTTGACTAGATGGACCGTTGTTGACAAAGTAATGTCTCTGCTTTTGAATATTCCGTCTAGGTTGGTCATGACTTTTCTTCCAAGGAGTAAGCGTCTTTTAATATTATGGCTACAGTCACCATCTGCAGTGACTTTGGAGCCCCCCAAAGTAAAGTCAGCCATTGTTTCCACTGTTTCCCCATCTATTTGCCATGAAATGATGGGACAAAAGTTCATGATCTTCATTTTCTGAATGTTGAGCTTTAAGCCAACTTTTTCACTCTTCTCTTTCATTTTCATCAAGAGGCTCTTTAGTTCTTCTACACTTTCTGCCATAATGGTGGTGTCATCTTCATATCTAAGGTTATTGATATTACTCCCAGCAATCTTGGTTCCAGCTTGTGCTTCTTCCAGCCCAGCATTTTACATGATGTACTCTTCATATAAGTTAAATAAGCAGGGTGAGCATATACAGCCTTGATGTACTCTTTTCCTAATTTAGAACCAGTCCATTGTTCCAGGTCTGCTTCTAACTGTTGCTTCCTGACCTGCATTCAGACTTCTCAAGAGGCAGGTCAGGTGGTCTGGTATTCCCATCTCTTTCAGAATTTTCCATAGTTTATTGTTATCTACATAGTCAAAGCCTTTGGTATAGTCAATAAAGCAGAAGTTCCAGATGTTTTCTGGAACACTGTTGCTTTTTTTTGATGATCCAGCAGATGTTGGCAATTTGATCTCTGGTTCCTCTGCCTTTTCTAAAACCAGCTGGAACATCTGGAAATTCACAGTTTACATATTGCTGAAGCCTGGCTTGGAGAATTTTGAGCATTACTTTACTAGCATGTGAGATGAGTGCAATTGTGCAATATTTTGAGCATTCTTTGGAATTGCCTTTCTTTGGGATTGGAATGAAAAGTGACCTTTTCCAGTCCTGTGGCCACTGCAGAGTTTCCAAATTTGCTGGCATATCGAGTGCAGCACTTTCACAGCATCATCTTTCAGGATTTGAAATAGCTCAACTGGAATTCCATCACCTCCACTGGCTTTGTTTGTACTGATGATTCCTAAGGCCCACTTGACTTCAGATTCCAGGATGTCTGGCTCTAGGTGACTGTGAGTGATCACACCATCATGATTATCTGGATCGTGAAGATCTTTTTTGTACAGTTCTGTGTACTTTATTGAGCCCATCTTTGCATGAAATGTTCCCTTGGTATCTCTAATTTTTTTTTAAGAGATCACTAGTCTATCCCATTTTTGTTTGTTTGTTTGTTTTCCTCTATTTCTTTTCATTGTTTGCTGAGGAAGGCTTTCTTATCTCTCATTGATATTCTTTGGAACTTTGCATTCAAATGGGTATATCTTTCCTTTTCTCCTTTGCTTTTGGCTTCTCTTCTTTTCACAGCTATTTGTAAGGCCTCCTCAGATAACCATTTTGCTTTTTTTGCATTTCTTTTTCTTGGGAATGGTCTTACTCCCTGTCTCCTGTACAATGCCACGAACCTCTGTCCATAGTTCATCAGGCACTCCGTCTGTCAGATCTGGTCCCTTAAATCTATTTCTCACTTTCACTGTACAATCATAAGGGACTTGATTTCGGTCATGCCTGAATGGTCTAGTGCTTTTCCCCACTTTCTTCAATTTATGTCTGAATTTGGCAATAAGGAGTTCATGATCTGAAAGGTGACCTCCCCAGGTCTTTAGGTGCCCAATATTCTACTGGAGATCAGTAGAGAAATAACTCCAGAAAGAATGAAGGGATGGGGCTAAAGCAAAAACAACACCCTGTTGTGGATGTGATTGTTGATAGAAGCAAGGTCCGATGCTGTAAAAGCAATATTGCATAGGAACCGGGAATGTTAGGTCCATGAATCAAGGCAAATTGAATGTAGTCAAAGAGGAGATGGCAAGAGTGAATATAGACATTCTAAGAATCAGTGAAGATGGACTGGAATGGGTGAATTTAACTCAGATGACCATTATATCTATTACTGTATCCAGGAATCCCTTAGAAGAAGTGGAATAACCATCATAGTCAACAAAGGAGTCTGAAATGCAGTACTTGGATGCAATCTCAAAAACAACAGAATGATCTTTGTTCTTTTCCAAGGCAAACCATTCAATACCATGGTAATCTAAGTCTATGTCCTGACCAGTAATGCTGAAGAAGCTGAAGTTGAATGATTCTATGAAGACCCACAAGACCTTTTAGAACTAACACCCATAAAAGATGCCCTTTTCATTATAGGGGGCTGGAATGCAAAAGTATGAAGTCAAGAAACACCTGGAATAACAGGCTAATTTGGCCTTGGAGTACAGAACGAAGCAGGGTGAAGGCTAATAGAGTTTTGCCAAGAGAACACACTGGTCATAGCAAACACCTTCCTCCAACAACACAAGAGAGACTCTACACATAGACATCACCAGATGGTCAACACCGAAATCAGATTGATTATATTCTTTGCAGACAAAGATGCAGAAGCTCTGTACAGTCAGCAAAAACAAGACCAGGAGCTGACTGTGGCCCCACTGTTCACTACAGAGCTATTTACAATAGTCAGGACATGGAAGCAACCTAGGTGTCCATCGACAGATGAATACATAAAGAAGTTATCATACATATATACAATAGAATATTATTGAGCCATAAAAAGGAACAATTTGAGTCAGTTCTAGTGGGGTGGATGAACCAAGAGCCTGTTATACAGAGTCGGAATGAGAAAAACAAATATTGTATTTAACTCATAATAAGGAATCTAAAAAAAAAAAATGTTACTGCCCTATTTGTAGGGCAGCAATAGAGACACATACATAGAGAACAGACTTGTGTACCCAACGTGGAAAGAGAGGGTAGGATGAATTGAGAAAGCAGAATTGAAAGACACACATTACCATATGTAAAATAGATAGCTAGTGGGAATTTCCTGTATGATGCAAGGAGTCCAACACAGTGTTCTGTGACAACCTAGAGGGGTTGTCTGAGGGATTGAGTGGGGAGCTGGGAGAGATATCCAAGATGGAGGGGGCATATGTCTACCTTTAGCTGATTCTTGCTGATGCATGGCATAAACCAATACAACATTGGAAAGCAATTTTCCTCCAATTAAAAATAAATAAATTAAAAGATATTGTCTATGTCATGATTTCTTCCTTCTTGGTCAACACCTTAGACTCTATAACTTTTTTTCTGCTCATAAACACCCTTTCTAAAGTATGAAAAGCTTAGTTATTTCATGAATAGAAAGAAGCCCAACTTAAGAAATATTGAAAAAAAAATAGCATTCTTAAAGTATTATTTACCTATACATGAAACTGAAACTAGGGACAAAATCTGGTGAAGTATTATTCTCAAAAAATGCTTACTGAATTGAATTAAGTAATACCTGATACACATTTTAGAATAAAATTTATTTTTAAAAATCCTATATGGTTGACATCACAGTTCAGCCATATGCTGCACTCTTTAAATTTATTAAGTAAAAGTGACTATAGAAGTTTCTATAGCAGATATGGATTTTGTTTTCTAAATAATAAAGCCAGTAAGCAACTCATAAAACTTTAGATTATAAATTACTACTGCTGAAGGCTACCATTGCCTAATATTTTTCCTGTAAAGAAGATTTAATTCTATCTACTGAGCATAAGTATTTCATGCACAAGAGCTTGGAATGTTCTTTCCCTAAACCTTTGCATAAGCTGAATATCATTTGTTTACAATGATTCCTGTTTGTGAAAAATAAAAACACAAATAAGTAGAGATGAACATATAAAGACTTTTTGCATTAATTATAACACAGAATGTGAGCTATCTTAGAGCTATCTTATATTTTCTGACTTTCATTTAGACTTTAAAGTTATTTTCAAAAATCACCAAAGTGTTCATATGAGACAAATGTGTGGATGAACGTATTTACAGTAATCAATTCCTCATTTCACCTTGAAACTATTGTTCCACTTAATGCATTTACTTTCCCAGGGCTCTTATAACAAAGTGGAGCAGGAGTTCATTGTCTCATAGTTCTGGAGGCTAGGAGTTCACATTTGATGTGTTGGCAGATTTGGGCAGATTTGGGATTTGTTTCACATCTGTCCTTGGCTTGTAAAAGACATCATCTCCCTGTGTCTATTTACACTGTCTTCCCTCCACTATTTCTGTGTTCAAATGTCTCCTTTTTATATGGATGCCAGTAATATTGGACAATCTTAATGACCTAATTTTTAACTAATTTTGTCTTCAATTAATCTATTTTCAAATAAAATCACATTCTGAGAAACTGGAGGTTGAAATATCAACAAATGAACTTGGGGGGCACCCCCAAAATGTATTATGTTCAACCCATAACACAGCTTTCAGCAGGAGAGCTCAATTCTTCCATGGTTGTTGGCAGGAGAGATTAATTCCTTACCACATGGGTCTCTCCATAGAGCTAGTTAACAGCTCATCATATCATTTTTTTTAAAACATTTTTAAAATGGGTAGTATTAATGAAAAATCTATATTCAAATAATATCATGCTATTCAGAACATTTCACAAAATTCTCATGCAATGCTTCTAGAATTTATAAACTCTTTTCATGGAACTGATTTAACTTAAGTGGCATTACTAAGTATTGCATTCTTTATGCATAATAACAAAAGTATAAAAATAATTTAAATTATTTAAGCACGGTGATTAATGTTATCCAGATCCAAATTTGTGGGCAAAAGGAAGAAAAAAGATATAAGTAAAATTCAAGAATATCTGACAATAAAGTTTTAACTATCTTAATTTTTTTCAACAAAAATAATCATTTTTAAAAAGTAAAAGCAGATTTCATAAGATTTTCTCAAGATAGTAGCTAATTATGTGGTCTCAGTATTTTGCTTTTAGTTAAAAAAGTGCCATTATTACTTTTGAGTTAGAACAGAATCACTTCACGTGATTGCTATAGATTTGATAAAGTTCAGAATATTCTAGAATCAGGTATAAGTGAATTATTTGTAAATCCTCTCTCATAAGGGAAAATTGCAGTCACTAGCTGGAGAAGACTCTTAAGAATCCCTTGAACTGTGAGGATATCAAACCAGTTAATCCTAAAAGAAATCAACCTTGAATATTCATTCGAAATATTGATGCTGAAGTTGAAGCTCCAGTAATTTGACCACATGATGCAAAGAGTGGAAAAGACCCTGATGTTGGGAAAGATGGAGGGCAGGAAGAGAAGGGGATGACAGAGGATGAGATGGTTGGACGACATCACCGACTCAGTGGACATGAGTTGGTGATGGACAGGGATGCCTGGCGTGCTGCAGTCCATGGGGTTGCAAAGAGTCTAACACGACCAAGTGACTGAACAACAAAGCTGCTCCAATGGTAAGAAGGTTAAATAGACACCTCTCATAACTTCCCACCACATAGCAAAATGCCTTCCTTCTCTCTAAGACTAAAACCTGGGAACACAATAAAGTTTTAAGGGCTTAATAAAAGGATACCATGGATTATGTAATTATGCATTTGTTACTGTTTCACTATGTATCTTACAAGGCATCCCCAGTGGCTCAGAGGTAAAGAATCCACCTGCAATGCAGGAGACGCAGGAGACATGGGTTTGATCCCTGGGTCAGGAAGATCCCCTGGAGGAGGGCATGGAAACCAGCTTCAGTATTCTTGCCTGGGGAACTGCATGGACAGAGAAATCTGGCAGGCTGTAGTCCATGGGGCCTTCAAAGAGTCAGACACGACTGAGTATTCAGTTACACATTTTGAAAGATAAGCTTTAACTTGATATTCTCCTGCAAGAAATACAAATATTTGCAGGTTACCACCTACTCTCATTTGACATTAAGCCAAATTAAATCAAAACAAATCAACTAAACTAAAGATAACTTTTAAAAATTGCCAATAAAACATGACAATATATTTATAAAGAATTTATGAGCATATCCTTACATTTTGAGTTGAAAAAACTCTTTTTTAAAATTTTAATGTTAAACTGAGCATCACTCCCCACTTCTAAGCCTGGTGAACTCCTATTCATCCTTCAGCACCCAGATCAATGTCATTTTCTTAGAGAAGTTCCTGCTATGATCCTCAAGCAGTTAGTCACTCCCCTCCCATGGCTCTAAATCCCTCTGTCCTCATTTATATTGTGGTGCTACCNCAATCAATAGTTTTGGTTTACAATAGTGTAAATAGTAAAAAAAGAAAGATAAATATACAATATTAAACATCCATATGATCTTTTAATGTTACCTAATAATTTTCTGATATTAATACAGTTGATATTTTCTCCTTATCCTCTCAAAAGAATTGAACTTTCTGTGAAGATTAACACAGCACTCACTTCACTGCACATTAATGTGTAAGACATTATTACTTTGAGCCTTGGGAATTCCCAGTGGCAAAGGGCATTAAATCATAATATCCACACACTGCCTTTTAGTTTTCCTGACATGATAGCTTTACAGATTCTTTAAATTCAGCAGTGACATTATGATGTGACTTTGTGTCCTAAACTTAATTGGAATAGCAGCATATTTGTATTTAAAGAAAAATGTATCATAACCAGTACATCAAAATCATTATAATTTTATTATCGTTAATATTTCATTTTAAGACTTCCATGGGAACAGCTGTTTCATTTTGAAAGTCAAAATTAAACACACTGAACTTTACATTTCCTATTTTTCTCTATCCTTACTATGGTTTGATTTCTTTGGTTTATTCCTACCTTATAGAATTGGTTAACAATTATATATGCTAATCTGTTCTTTATGAAAGAGAAATTTAATCTATATAAGTGATTATAATTTAAACTTAATTCTTAATAGTTCATCAGGTTTATTTGCATAAAAGTGCATATTGTTTATACAGACCTATATCTTTTATTCAAAGTAGTTATCAAAGTGGTAACTCATAACTTTTTGTTCTACTTTAACTGACAACACTACTCATCAAGCAAAAGAAAAATTTTCTCTCCAAAGATCCCAAGTATTTACTCTTGTAAATCTGTATGTTGGTTTGTTTTCTTTCTTCTTCAGTTTTCTGTAAGCTAGAGTGGAGAACAAAGTATAAGTGTGAAGAACAGAAAAGGGTGGGGGACTTGTTATGCTACAGGGAAAAAGCTTAGATTCTCAGTGTGTTCAGAGGTTGGAGAGAACCTGCGAATGCAGGACAATTTAGGGTCTGTTTTTTAAGTTTATAATTATTATGACATTTACTGCTGTTGCTGCTGCTGCTCTGTCACTTAGTCATGTCTGACTCTTTGTGACCCTATGGACCATAGCCTGCCAGCCTCCTCTGTTCATGGGATTTTTCCAAGCAAGAATCCTGGTGTGTGTTACCATTTCCTCCTCCAGGGGATCTTCCCACACCAAAGATCGAGCCCACATTTCCTGTGTCTCCTGCATTGCAGGTAGGTTCTTTACAATTAAGCCCCTACAGAATTATCACATTTATATTTTAGCTTTTTGGTTTATAATATGAAACCTCATAATGGCCCTGAACTATTTAGAAATAGGTGCTCTACTCAGTAGCACTAATGTACTTTACACCAAAAGTGTAATAAAAATATATGAAAAAATTTAAATGGACAAAAAATATCATGGATGCCCTATCTAGGTACCCCATGGCTTATCTCAGATTTTCAGTGCTTTTGAGATCTTTGACAACTATGTAAGTGTGGAAACTTATAACAAAGCAAATGATTCTTCTCTGTACAAGTTAATTTTATCGGAGACATCTGATTGATTCTTGCCCTAGAGATAAATTCATTTTGCATGTATTTATAAATTTATTCCATCTTACTTTATTTGCCTATATGTGTGTGTGTATTTCTTTTAATTTTCCTTTGAAACAGCTATAATGTCTTATCAGTCTTTTTTTATTACTTTATAAACTAAGTAAAATCTTTAACATGCCTTTATTTAAAAAAAAAAAAAACAATACTGTGTATCACTTCTGAATTCATCCATCAAGATACCTAATTAATTCACTTAATAAGAACAGGTAAATATGTTGTCAGACAAGGATTTTTCAGGAGCAGTTTGAGCTCAGGTATAGATTTTCTTGGTTCTCTGGGGTAAAATCCAAATAGTAAAAGAACTTTGATATTTCTCTAGATTTTGTTTTCATTTATTTCTTTTTTTCCCTCTCCACTGATGTGTTTTCTTTTAGATTTTGGTTTGTTTCACACATGTGGTGTTTTTACCCCATTGGTAGCAACATTGATTGGAAATTTCATTTTATGATCTGACCATTTAATGGTCAACAACAGATGTACAGAAAGTCCCTGACTTAACAATAGTTCAACTTAACACATTTTCAACTTAATAATTTTATGAAAACAATATACTTTCATTGAAAATTTTCAAATTTNGGAAATTTCATTTTATGATCTGACCATTTAATGGTCAACAACAGATGTACAGAAAGTCCCTGACTTAACAATAGTTCAACTTAACACATTTTCAACTTAATAATTTTATGAAAACAATATACTTTCATTGAAAATTTTCAAATTTTGATTTTTTTCCTGAGCTAGCAATGTGCAGTAGAATACTTTCATGGTGATGGGCAGGGGCAGTAAGCCACAGCACACAAACATGCATGCAAACATGAGGGTAAACAACCAATACAGTTACCATAGTTCTGTACCCATACAACAATTCTGTTTTTATTTTCGGTATAGCTTTCAATAAATTACATGAGACATTCTGCACTTTACTATAAAATAGGATTTGTGTTAGGATTTAGCTCAACTGTAAGCTACTGTGAGTGTTCTGAACACGTTTAAGGTGGGCTCAGTTCAGTNCATAAGTATATAACACTAATTATAAATAATGTGTATTTATCAGTATCAATATCAGTTCAGTTGCTCAGTCATGTCCAACTCTTTGCGATCCCATGAACCGCAGCATGCCAGGTCTCCCTGTCCATCACCAATTGCCGGAGTCCACCCAAATCCATGTCCATTGAGTCGGTGATGCCATCCAACCATCTCATCCTCCATCATCCCCTTCTCCTCCTGCCTCCAATCTTTCCCGGTCTTTTCAAATGAGTCAGCTCTTCACATCAGGTGGCCAAAGTATTGGAGCATCAGTCCTTCCAATGAACATCCAGGACTGATCTCCTTTAGGATGGACTGGTGATACACTTATTTAATATGAAAATTAATTATACACTATTTATGACTATATATATGGTTGACAGTGAAAGTCACTCAGCCCTGTGACTCTCCAGGCCAGAATACTGGAGTGGGTAGCCTATCCCTTCTCCAGCTAATCTTTCTGACCCAGGGATCAAATTCAGGTCTCTGGCATTACAGGAAGATTCTTTACCAACTGAGCCACCAGGGAAGCCCCATATATGGTTATATACAAACATATGATATAGGGACGTTGAAAGAATATTGTCATTGCTAGTAGCTTTAGAAATGATATATCTCACAGAGACAAATGATTGGCCTAATGAAATAAAGTGTTTAAGAAATAAGACAGTAGTATCTGGCACTGTTTTTTAAGTTGGGATAAGAGTTTTGTTTTACAATGTGGTAGAAAAAGAACTTTTTGATACTTAATGGGCATTTATATATCCAGGAATTTTTTTTACAACCAACGCATTGGGAAGTAACTAAACCTCCTTATTTGGGGATGAGCTTTCACATGCAAAAGCCTCTAAAATATTTACAATTATTTGTTTTCTTTTCATTCTCAAATACTTCTGGGTCACTCTAACTGCAGGGTGAAACATAGACCAGAGGTGTAAATCCATAGGCAGAAATACTTGTTAGGAGGTTGCAAAGGTGATCCAGGTGAGAGGTGATGGTGGCCATATCTGTGGTAGGACAGTCAATGGGACAAAACTATGACACGGTTGGACCATGCAATTTAACCTCAAACCTAAAGGACTCTGAAATTTAGGCTGCTGCTTTATGGCAGTCTTCCCAATCTGTGCAGGAGATCAGTGGCTCTTAAAAATATTATGTACATCTAATCTGGAATTATTTTAATGCTTTTCTGGTCCCAGGGAAATATGGAAGTGACAGGATATATCAAAGACTGAGGGGACTCAAGTTCTCAACACTTCCTTTCCCTGGGTCACAATAATACTCATACAGGCCTAAAATTAAAGACAGAGAGAAGCAGAAACTGGAGACTTTTCAGGCAGAAAAATAAAAAACTGATACAGGTTGGGCATGAGGCAGGGAGGGAAAAAGTGTAGATGAAGATTTCACCAAGTTGCCAGCTTGGGCAAGCAGGTAGACGATGATACCATTTATTGAGACAGAGAACAGAGAAGGGAGAGTAGACTTTGGAGTTGATGAAGATGCTAAATTCACTTTTGAACAATTTAAGTTTGAAATAGGGCAGGAGAATACACATGAGCTGAAGGCAGTTAGGCTTTCTGATTTTAAAACTCAGGAAGGAGTTTCTGTTGTATTAAGAGTCATCAGCATATAAATGTTGAATGAGATTTCCCACAGGAAAATTATGTAAGTCTAGAAGAGAATAGAACCCTCAATAAAATAAACATTTGATCTTCAGGCAGAGAAAGGGATGCCTGTAAAAGGAACAACCAGGGACATGGGGAATTGGGTGTCACTGAGGTCAAAAGAAGAAAGTACTTCAAAAAGGAGGAGGTCATCAATGGTGCTCAATGTTGCAGAGATTTCAAGTAAGTTGAGTTCTAAGAAGTTTTCACTTGTTTTACTGGGGGAAAAAAAGCATATACGACTTTCAGTAGAAGAAGTTCCAGTAGTGTCATGGGACTGGGTTTTGTAAAATGAAAAGTGTCTCTAGGAATTCCTGGTGGTAGAGTGGTTAGGACTCCATGGGGCACAGGTTCCATCCCTGACCCTGGCTGGGGAACTAAGATCCCATGTGCCTCGCATTGGAACCAGAAAACAAGAAAAGAAAAACATCTTATTAAACGTACTCTTCTGTAATTAAGAAGTCTGGCTGTAAAGGGAAGGATAAGGACATGAAACAGAAGAAAGTTTTTAAATTTCTTCCTTCCTCTGTTTCTGATATATTCTGTGTTCTTTTATTTATGGTTCACTAATATAAGAATGAGTTGGCTTGTAATAGCAAAGAAGAACTTTTTTTTTTTCTTTAACAAATGGCTGACACACTGCCTTGGCATAGGTCTACTTCTGGGATTTTATATTAAGCATCCAGTGACCAAGAATAGGAAAGTTTTTATATTAACCCTCCTGCTGACTTCTTTGGAGTAAAAACAAAAATCAAAACTTACATATATTCCTTCCTTTGGCTATACTATACTCAGCAATCTAGTCACTGGAATTTGCCTCCACTCATCTACAGGCAATGAAGAAGTTCTTTAATAGATTTCCATATTGAGTCATAATATTTTATTAATCCTCAGAAAATAAGAATAAAGAATAAAAAAGTTAGCAATGAAAATTTTAATGGTTTTAATTAGATTTTTTTCAGGTTTTCAAAATATGTATTGAAAGAGATTTGGGAAAAACTAGTATCTCTCACCTTTATGGAAAATTCCATGAGTCTAGATATTGGAATTATGAAAAATATTCTGCTTAGAGAAACATTTTCTTCTTCAGAAGATAAAGTGGGTTTTATCTCATCAATATGAGGAAATATATAAAATTATATTTTCAATTCTCATGGTCTATAAACTACAATTAGAATTACATGAAATACTTTAGAAACTGATTTTTTTTTTTTAGTGGAACATAATTGCTTTACAATGTTAGTGTCTGCTGTACAACAACATGAATCAGCCATATGTATGCATATATCCTCTTCCTCTAGGACCTTCCTCCCAAGACCCCATCCCACCCATCTAGATCATAATAGAGCATTGAGCTGAGCTCCCTGTGCTATTTAGCTGCTTCCCATTAGCTATCTACATTACACATGGTAGTGTATATTGTCAATGCTATACTCTCAATTCATCCCACCCTTTGGTCTTCCCCTCCTGTGTCCACAAATCGGTTCTCCACATCTGCATCTCTAGTCTGGCTCTGCTCACACCGATCAAAATGGCAATCATCAAAAAGATTTACAAACAATAAGTGCTAGAGAGGGTGTGGAGAAAAGGCAACCCTCTTACCCTGGGAATGTAAACTGATAGAGCCACTGTGGAGAACAGTATGAAGATCCCTTAAAAAACTAAAAAATAGAACTGTCACATGACCCAGCATTCCCACAACTGAGCATATACAGCGGGAAGACCATATCTCGAAAACATACAGGTACCCCAATGTTCACTGAAGCTCTATTCACAGCAGCCAGGACATGGAGGCAACCTAGATGTCTACATTAAAGCAATCTAGAAGTCTACTGCTAAGTGAATGGATAAATAAGATGTGGTACATATATATAGTGGAATATTACTTGGCCATTAAAAATGGAATGAAATTGAGTCATTTGTATTGATGTGGATGAATTTAGAGCCTTTAATACAGAATGCAATAAGTAAGCAAGAGAAAAACAAATATCATATATTAATGCATGTGTATGGAATCTAGAAAAATGGTACTGATATAGAAACTGCTTATTTTTCATATAATGAACAAAAAATTATTTCAGAGAACCAAATATTTAGCTACCAATCTCATTATAATAATACCACACAAAATAAAAACTACTTTTGGATGTCAGCTATCAGAACAATAGCACTTAATTTCTGTATAGGACTTTAAAACTTAACAGGACTATTGAGATCTGATATCTCATTCAAGCATTAGAATGAGCTTATGAATTAGTCAAGGCAAGTATAATTATTGTCACTTAATAGAAAACAAAACTGAAGTTCAGTGTTATTTGTAGTTTGTCTTGCCTCACTGGATTTAGTAAGAGATAGGGTTGGGTTAGGACTCAGTCTCCTAATTACTAAACCGATATTTTCCACTATATGTCAACAGTAAACATCCAACATTGTGAGAAACAGTGAAAGAAACACCTAGAGGTGTTTACAGCTGGGCTGGGAAGATCAGACATGTAAAACATTAGCGGCCAATACAAACAACATACAATCAAGTGCTAAATATACTTCATTCTACAAAAATCTGATGTTTTTAACTGGTATCACAATCTTACAAGGTCTCTTCCTGTGATCAACATGGCTACTGTGATGGTTAATTTTATGGATCAATTTCACCCAGATAGCTGGTAAAATATTATTTCTGCTGTGTCTTCAGAAAAGACTAACATTTAAATTGAGTAGTAGGGAATGAATAAAGCAGGTGGACTTCACCGCTGTGGGCACGCATCATCCGATCCACTAAGGGCTTGAATAGAACTAAAATGTGGAGAAGGGTAAATTTGCTCCTTCTGTCTGAGCTGAGATATCTCCTGCTCTTGGACATTGACTGCTCTGGTTCTTAGACCTTAAGATGCAGGTTGAATTACACTAGCCATTTTTCAGGGTCTCCAACTTACAGACAGCAGATCTTAGGACATCTATGCTTCCATAACTGAGTAAGTCAATTCTCTAATAAACCTCCTCTTATCACCAATTATCTGTCTATCTGTCATCCCCTATCTATTATTTATCTGATCTATCCTATTGGTTTTGTTTCTATGGAGAACACTAATGCAGCTCCTAACGCCTTCTGCTAATAAATACTCCTTAAAAAAAAAAAAAAAGAGGTCTGCAAAACATAATCAGATTATTTAAATCTCATGGTATCTGAAAACATACATCCTAAATAAGAAGAAACAAAATATGGATCTATGATGTCAAATGGAGAACTGAATCACTGCCAATGTATGCTTATGTTTTCCCAAAGTCAAGAGTGTTTGAAAAGTCTTAAAAATGATACAAGTAACTTCATTTAATTGTCTGGAGTTTTTTCTGTCTATTGATCTATCATGTCCAAGGTGCTTCTTCATCTAGAAATAATATATTACAAATGCTTCTGTTTATTGGTGGTTTAATCCAAATAGTATTCAGTGTGACATGAGCACAGGAGCCTGTCTTAAGCTTATTCATGCTAACCATGTTTTATTAAGGATTATCTCTTAATTATTAATATATAAGAGAGTATAGACTGTAGTAACATGCTAAGTATTTTAGGGGGTTGTGAGGAAGGTGAGATATAAGAGAAGCATAAGTCATTTTTCCCACTATCAAGGGGGAAACGAAACATGATTCAACCAGAAAAGGAAAGGCATTAATTATAACAAAAGTTCAGAGAAGGAACATAGTCCAGAGATTGATCACTGTGTAATAGAACAGTTAGAAAATGCCTCATAGAGGAAGTAAGATGTACTCTGGTACCTTAAGACATAAACAGAATTTGCTTAAATATAGGGGAAGAAGGAAAATATTCCAGTTACATAAAAATGGATGAATGAATCTTGAAATGTGTGGGAGATCAGACAGTAGAACTTTCTAAGCAGAGAAAACCCTAGTAATAGAAAACATTTTAATACATTTTATTACATCTGAGCACATGAAGCATGACAGAAACTTTAGAGGCAGCTTCCTGGTGGCTCAGATGGCAAAGAGTCTCCTTGCAATGCAGGAAACCCGGGTTGGATCCCTGGGTCAGGAAGATCCCCTGGAGAAGGAAATGGCAACCCACTCCAGTACTCTTGCCTGGAAAATCCCATGGACAGAGGAGCCTGGCAAGCTACCAGTCCATGGGGTCACAAAGAGTCGGACACAACTGAATGACTTCAATTATTACTTATTATTCCTATTTGTGTGTTTATGTGTTTTTCTTATGAAGCATTCATGACCCAGAGAAGTTTGATAAACTAATCAATATTCTATTGTAAGTGGTATAAACATACAGGTCAAGCCAATTTCACCATCTAGTTCAGTTCTTCCTGCTATATAATGCTTTCTCTATNTGTGTTTATGTGTTTTTCTTATGAAGCATTCATGACCCAGAGAAGTTTGATAAACTAATCAATATTCTATTGTAAGTGGTATAAACATACAGGTCAAGCCAATTTCACCATCTAGTTCAGTTCTTCCTGCTATATAATGCTTTCTCTGTTACATAAAAACAATGTCCTGAGCTATCACAGAATTTCAGCAAATTCAGCCCTGCAATTTAAAACCAGTAATAAAATAACACAAAAGCAAAATAAGGGTGGATACATATTCTCTTTGCTTTCCATAAATAGAGCTTCAGTGGAAAGATAAAGTCTAGGGATGTAGGTGCCTTATAGTTTATAGTGAACCAAGGTAAATGTAATTCCAAGAGCATTCTGGGCCATCAGTATATCAGGAATAGAGTTAAGAATACCCCCAAATTTATTAGGGTGCAAACTCTACTTGTTTACATTGAATCATCACACTCACAGACTGCAGAGGGTCCTCGATATGGTCACACAACTAAATGTCAAGAGACCAGTTACCCTGAACCTCATTAACCTTCACCATTTCCTGTCTTTTACACACCGTAGATGTCTACATTAGTCGTTTTTCAGATTTTCTGTTTCCAGACTTCATAAAAGAAGAATTTGCAAATAAGTTTTTATCATCATGAACAATACTATCGCTAAAGGGCATATGTGAAGTTTTATGATGGTTTAGCACATTAATATTTTACAATCAGGCTTTAACATGCTTTTATCTTTTTTACACAAGATTAATATCCTGCTTGAATTAGTTTTATTACATGCATTTTCAATTTTCACTAAGCTGATTTTCCTGCACTAGATTTTAAGTTTTCTTCCTTGCAACTTTTTTCCTTCTCATTTGTAGAATTTAATACATTTTATTCATCTTAATTTTTTTCTCACAATATTGCAAAGATTTTCCTGTTACACTGCCATTTGCAATGCAGCTCCATTAGTTAATCACACTGTTTGGTGTTAAATCTTTCATTCTGTTACAACATTTACAGTTTCATTCTTTCTGAAGCCTGTACACTTACTGCCTTGTCCATCAAGTCTAGGCAAGAAGGTAGATTTAGTAAGTAATGAACTTGATAAATACAGATGATCTAATCAAGTAATTCAGAATCATATTTTTACTTTATGGCAGGTTAGCCCTTCTATCAAAGACTGCCAAAACTGACATCTTATATCTTATTTTGGAACCATTTTAAAATACCAAGAAATATTTTAAAGATTAAAAAGTAAGTATACCTTGAAATTAGTGCTTCTCATTCTAAAAAGTCTTGTTATCGCCAATAACCATTTTATTGAATGGCAGTGTGTAGGCATACATAGTCTCTCAGTCTGGTCTACATTTTGGTAGATCAGAATGTGAAAATCAAGTCTGGGGTCTCAGTGGAGACTGAAAAATCTATTCTTGATTGAATCTCAGTCTGGCCAGAAACTAAGGGTAATAGACAAGACAGAACAATTTATGAGTCAAATAACAATGGCAGAGAATGACTTTTAGAGTAAACTAGTTGCAGTGATATGGATAGGGCTTACCAAGTGGGGCAGTGGTAGAGAATTTGCCTAGCACTGCAGGAAATGAGTGTTCAATCCCTAGGTCTGGAAGAACCCCTGGAGTACAAAATAGCAACCCACTCCAGTACACTTGAATTAAAGATTTAGGGAGCATTGCCCTACCCATCTGAACAAGACCCAGTTTCCCTGCTCAGTCAGTTTCTGCCATCAGGAAGCCTCCTTAAGCCTCTTATCCTTATCCCTTATCAGAGGACAGAGAGAATGAAAACCACCATCACAGAAAACTAATCAAACTGACCTAAATTAAATCCCTTATGACTATACAGTGAAAGTGAGAAATAGATTTAAGGGACTAGATCTGAAAGACAGAGTGCCTGATGAACTATGAACGGAAGTTCATGACACTGAACAGGAGATAGGGATCAAGACCATCCCTAAGAAAAAGAAATGCAAAAAAGCAAAATAGCTGTCTGAGGAGGCCTTATAAACAGCTGTGAAAAGAAGAGAGGTGAAAAGCAAAGGAGAAAAGGAAAGANGGTGACATGGAAGCTACCTGCGTGCACATGGCCTTGGCCAGCTGCCTTTCCCCCGTGGCCTCAGCCAGGCTCCCCACCAGTTAGCACGTATCGGGGAGAGAGGCTGACACCCAAGGCCTGCCTCTAGCCTGCGACTGGCCCTTGCTTCCAGCTGCCTAGTCACACTGAGAGGCTTTCAGGAACTCCAGGATTCAGTGAGGAAAGGGACGTGGAGGGGTCGCTACTCACCACCAGACCTGGGCTTCCCGGCAGGCCCGGTGGCCCTGACACAGAGAAGCCACTGTTAGAGTCTCCTTTTTCTCCTTTGATTCCCCTGTCTCCATTCTCCCCCTGGAAGATCATTCAGAGAGCATTCAGAAAGTCAGATGAGCCAGTCTCTGACATAAGCCCGAGAACTGGGAAACACAGGCCACAAGTTCAGAAAAGCTCACCTTCCAGCTGTTCAGAAAGTGCCTCAGGTAAGCGGGATCCACAGGAGGGCCTGAAAAAGAAATACTTTCTATAACTTGCAATCAGTCTCAGCAATTCAAACACCAAAGCGTCTAGGAACATGATGAGTGCCTAGCTGAAATGATCTCATATTGGTTTAGCTGGTAGAGGGGACACAGCTTGGAAATGAGCCCCAGTCCAGGATCTGTGACCCTGTGGGATCTTAGGCTCGTCCCTGGTCCTCTCTGGGGCTTGTTCTGCATATGAAGCTGGAATGATGGGAACTTCTGGTTTCTCCTGACAATGTTCCATCTTGAACATGCATCACCCATGACTGGGTCTCTCTGGAATTTCATGGAGCTTGCAGGCAGGGTGGTAATGTAATTAGCCTCACTTACTGGCTCTGTTGGCTTTCTCGAGAACAAAAAGAAAGGGCAATAGTCAGAACAAGAGTTGGTATACCTGGTGGTCCCTGGGGACCCTGGTCGCCTTTTTCTCCTTTTGAGCCGGGAAGGCCCCAGGATCCTTTTTCTCCTTTAACACCTGCCACCAAATACACACATATTAAAAAAAAAAGATAGTGGAAAAACACCTTCATTCTATATAAGACATATTTGAGACAGGTTTTGAAATGGAGCCTCTTAAGTCCAATCAACAAACAAAAGCTTATTGAGGGTATAAAATCCTTTGCTGTAGGATGGAGAGGCAGAGGTAGATGCAGTAGACACAATTCCTGACCTTGGGAAGCTCTCAGGGAGACAGACACAGTCAGGGTAGCACCAGGCAGGATGGAATAAGTACCATCATCAAGGTGCCAGCAGTGCATCATGGGAGCACAGCAGAGGCTGCAATGAGCTCTCTTGGATGGCCTCATGCACGTGGACTGAGACTCAACACCAAGTCAAGCACTCAGTCCCATATCACCTAAGCCTGGGCAACACAGTGGTGTAAGGGGAAGGGAGGAAGGTCCCAGGAGTGCCGCAGAGGATAGTTAAGAGTGGTAAGTATTTCACTCACAGTTGGAAGAATGCCAACAGTGCCATATCCCACTTCCCAGGGGACTCATGAGATGCACTGTTTCTGCAGAATCAGCCTTAGAGCCTTCCCTTCTCCCCCAGCTCTTTATCTTGAAGACGGGCTCAGTGGGAGCCTCCTGGGAGTGCAGAGTTTGGAAATGGAGGCAGTGCCCTTTCCCCACCTGGATAAGCAGGTGGACACTAGAGCTTTGAACTCCTGGTTCCTGAGAGAGACTGACCAATGTGTACCCACACACAGGGGATCCGACAAAACAAATCCAGCTCCACTTGCTCCTCCCCAAGGTCACCTTGGCACCAGAGGAAGGGAGAACTNAAGAAAGGCAATGCCAAAAAATGCTCAAACTACTGCACAATTGCACTCATCTTACACGCTAGTAAAGTAATGCTCAAAATTCTCCAAGCCAGGCTTCAGCAATATGTGAACCAGGAACTTCCAAATGTTCAAGCTGGTTTTAGAAAAGGCAGAGGAACAGAGATCAAATTGTCAACATCTGCTGGATCATGGAAAAAGCAAGAGAGTTCCAGAAAAACATCTATTTCTGCTTTATTGACTATGCCAAAGCCTTTGGCTGTGTGGATCACAATAAACTGTGGAACATTCTTCAAGAGACGAGAATACAGATCACCTGACCTGCCTCTTAAGAAACCTGTATGCAGGGAAGGAAGCAACAGTTAGAACTGGAAAAGACCCTGTTGCTGGGAAAGATTGAAGGCAGGAGGAGAAGGGATGACAGAGGATGAGGTGGTTGGATGGCATTGCTGACTCAATTGACATGCTGCTGCTGCTGCTGCTGCTAAGTCGCTTCAGTCGTGTCCGACTGTGTGTGATCCTATAGATGGCAGCCCACGAGGCGCCCCTGTTCCTGGATTCTCCAGGCAAGAACCTTGGAGTAGGTTGTCATTTCCTTCTCCAATGCATGAAAGTGAAAAGTGAAAGTGAAGATACTCAGTCGTTTTCAACTCTTAGCGACTCCATGGACTGCAGCCTACCAGGTTCCTCCGTCCATGGGATTTTCCAGGCAAGAGTACTGGAGTGGGTTACCATTGCCTTCTCCGCAATGGACATGGGTTTGGGTAAACTCCAGGAGTTTGTGATGGACAGGGAGGCCTAGCGTGCTGTGGTTCATGGGGTCGCAGAGTTGGACACAACTTAGTGACTGAACTGAATCAAACTGATTAGACCACAGCCTTGTCTAATTCAATGAAACTATGAACCATGCTGTGTAGGGCCACCAAGGACAGTGGGTCATGGTGGAGTGTTCTGACGAGTCATGGTCCACCGGCAAAGACAGAGTGCCTGAAGAACTGTGGATGGGGGTTCCTAACATTGTTAAGGAGGCAGTGATCAGGACCATACCCAAGAAAACAAATGCAAAAAGGCAAAATGGTTGTTTGATGTGGCCTTACAAATAGCTGAGAAAAGAAGAGAAGCTAAAGGCAAAGGAGAAAAGGAAAGATATACCCATTTGAATGCATAATTCCAAAGAATAGCAAGGAGAGATAAGAAAGCCTTCCTAAGTGATCAATGCAAAGAAACAGAGGAAAACAGTAGAATGGGAAAGACTACAGATCTCTTCAAGAAATTAAGAGATATCAAGGGAACATTCCATGCAATGATGGGCACAATAAAGGACAGAAATGGTATGAACTTAACAGAAGCAGAAGATACTAAGAGGAAGCCTTAGGTTAAATGTAGCCCCCCCCCCCTTTTTTTCTGTAACAATTACAGCAGAACAGTAAGAGAGAAAGGATTGTAGCAGGCCAAATTCCCACTCCTCAAATTCAGCCTTCCAACTAGATACTGCTAAAACAAAACAAATCCTGCTTCATATAGTCAAACTGGAAAGAACTTCTATATAGTCAGAATCATTTTTCATTATATTTCCCAACCAAAACAAAGTATGATGATCAGAGGCAGAATAATTAAAATTGACTGGAAAACATGGGTTAATAATGTTCTCCTCTCCATGAAATGAACATATTGCATACTAAAACAATATTAAAGGAGGAATAATTTTATAACAAACATCCATGTTCAGATAAGTTATCAGCAAGTATCTTGCACAAAAAACATACACTAGTTGCGATCCCCGAAGATACACAAAAAAGAGAGAACTTATTTTCAGAGAATCAGATACTTTTGGAGATGGAGTTGACAAGAACCAAAGTTCAAGATTTTCTCAAACACAGAAACCAAGACAAACTTGCTAGACAGCGGGAGCCGAGCGCATCCGGAAGGGGATGCTGATGCACTTCCAGGCCTGCCCATTCTCCCGGACCATCTATCATATCAAATAGAAACACATGTTCTTTTTTTCCAAAAGCGGGAGGGAAGGGTCCCCCTGGCGCTGTACGCACGAAGCGGATGGCATTCTCAAGGAGTATGTGGAGTCAATACTGAACAGACCCCTTTAGGACCGCCTCTCCATGCATACTAACCACTTCGGTCAACACCAGGATGGATGAGAGGCGTAATTAGTATAATACGGATTGAGAGAAAACAACTGTGGAACTTTTGAATTGTGGCAATGCAGATAAGATAACTCCTAAGTGCTAATTCAATTACTATTAGAATTCATCTGCCACTCTCCACTCCACTTCATATTTAATTATTACAATAAAGAAATGTGAGTGATTTTTATCATTTTTATTCAATTCCTCAATGCACTTATTTCCTTCCTGGACACATTTTTCTACTGTATTCTCACTGTCTTATCGTATAGATTTGGAAAATGAACTCAAAAGACCAAAAAGCTGAAGATAGTAACAGACGTCTTTTCCCTATAGATTTAAAGAAAAAAAATTTTTTTACCACTTGTGGTTGCCCCTTTTGAAATGTAACTGTTTAACTGGGCAGAGAAACCCAGGCTTTTGTTTCTCTGCTTTGGAAGCGCCATGTATTTGTTTTCAGTTAAGTCAGCATCTGCTTTTCAAAGGTGTCTCCAAGGTTCTGTTTTGAAAACTGTGTATTAATTTTAGGCACTTCCATTTATTACTTTCTGTGAAAAAATAAATAAAGCATTCAGCAGCATCTTACCTTTGGAAGTCTACAGAGATTATCTTCTTATTCTCAGTCTCCCCATGAAATGAACAGATGTAGAGAAAATTAATTTTGTGTTGATAAACTGGTCCTGGACAAGCAGGGAGTGAGTCTCTGTCTCCAAGGAGCTCCTCATCTAAATCCAGTGGCATCTGGAAGGCAAGGTGAAGATGCATACAGACTTATTCCGTATTTTCAACCTACTTCATAACTGTCACTGAGTTTTGGGTTTTTCTAAAATTGGCAATTAGATAGTTAACTCTGTAATCTAGTCAACACCGCACTAAGAAAATAGAGCCCTTTCTATCGGCTAGACACAACCTGGTTCACCAGCACTGACTCCTTCATAAATATCAAATGATCAATCAATTCAGATTCAAAGTCCTGAAAGAGGTTCAAAAGCACCCCCTCATCTAAAGCTAAAGCTGCCATTCTGCAAGTTGCTTGAGAAAGTAGACAGTAGGATGAAAAAGAACTTGCTCTCCAGGTATAAGGACATGGCTTTAGGGTCAGACTACCCAGGCCTAAATCTTAGCTCTTTTACATACTGGGAGTGCATGTGTGAATTAAATAAGCTAAGGCTTAGTGCTATAATATTCTAAAGCAAACAGAAGAGCAACTGGCATCAAGTAAGTGTTAAACACTAACTACTATTATTGTTTGTAAAATTTGTCTTTTGATAACTTGTTTTTCCTTCACAGGCTGCTCTCAGGGTAGTTATTATCCTATGAAATCCATTGAGATTAGGGAGGTAGCCCAGAGGGACTATGACTTGCAGGTAACTGTCCACCTCCCATGTTTTATCCTATCCAGTCCTCATTTATTGTTTTGGTTGGTGATTAAAAAAAAAAAAAAGTAATAAGCAGGGGTATCCATGGGGCATTTAGGGACCAAATTCAGTTAGGGAGAGGGACAGGTAGTGGAAATGAATGGAAACTTTCCTACAAACATGATTTTACTAAGATAGTAGGCTTATTGGGGGTGATTCTGTGGACAGATGGAATATAAAGGGAGCTACAAATTTCATCAACTCCTTCCTGTTGCCAGTAGGAGGAATGAAGATGAACACAAAGAGATCTTGGAAGAGACATACAGCACACATTGTGGTGAATTGGTATTGCTACTTCTGCTGAGAAGCAGCAAAATATGATAAATGGTCCTAAAACTTTAGACATTTTTGAATTTTCTCCTAGCTTTCCCTGTGCTCCTGTGAATCTTCTTTCATTTATCTCCCACGAAGAGACCTTGTTAGGAGTGGAAAACCATGGTGGTTCTGTCCCTGCCTTAGCAATATTTGGCTAGGTGAGATGAGATTCTGTGAATGGTGCCACCGGCAACCACAATTTTGATTTTACCAGTTAAAGTTGTTCACCAAGTTCCAGTGATGTACGTACAATAGCTAAAAGATTCTTTTAACTTGGCATTGTGCGAAGATGACAAAAATAATTTTCTGAGGATGGCTTAACAATCTTAGAAAAAAGTGTATAGACTCCAATAGACGTACTTAAAGAATACTAAATTTGAAAGATATATAGTGTATCCTTAAATGAAACTTCAAACCTTCACAGTAAGGAAATGACCATAAATTTTAAATGATGTGACTAAGAGAATAAGAGTCCAACCTGACTCTTCTTTTCTGTAATATATGCTTTTTTTTCTTTTTCATTCTATATTAACTGATCTGGTCTGCATTTGTTGATTCGTGAAGTCATCGATATGAAGCCATGATCTTTGCTAAGGCATTTACTGAAAGTGCACTTCTAAGGTTTGAATGACTGCCAGTTGATTTCTATGAACACTTTCCTTCCACCCATTAAACTCAGAAAGATTCCATATATTTGTCTTCCTCTACAACTGAACTATGAGTATTTTAAGGACAGGGACTCACTAGTGACTTGTTATCATCATGTCTATCCTAGTCCCTGACATGCAGAGCTCACTAAGAATTTATGAAATAAATGAATTAATGAAAGCAATTGCAAGTTTCCAACTTTAAGTGTGTTTTTCTTTGTACTCTGCAACAGGCATATACAGAGGAGGCTTCTCCAATTTTAAGCTCACACTTCCTTCTCAGGAGGCCATCTAAAGTAATTTGGCCCAAGTTTCCCCAGCTGCTATTGGTTTCTATTACCTATCAAAGGTACCTGACACATCTCCAAAGAAGAAAACACTTCATCCTCATTCCAGAAGAAAGAGACTTAATCAAAATCAAAACATTCGTTTCTCCCCAGAGAGGCTATACAATACTGGCAACAGTGATCAAATAGAGGGAGATTTCCTAAAATACTTTCCAGTAACGAGCCACTAAAACTGTCTCAAATGACTGATAAAGGAATGAAAGTTTTAAAATCCTTACCCATGCATCAATCCTGCATTTTAGAGTGTCTCATTTTATTGTACTGATTAATCATATGCTCAGAGGAAGTTGGCAAAAGCTATTAAAGCCAACCAGTATGGAATGCCAACTTCACAAAATAATCAGGGTCTGGTGGGATATGTCATAAAATATGCCAAGATGGGTCATTCTAATGCACTCTTGAAAGAATTATACATATTCATCCTCCTCGTTTAGCACCTGAATGACAACAAGCATGTGAAAGCATCAGAACCAATGTATCAAGCCAGACAGTTGCCATTACGAACAAAACATAAAAAGAGAGTGACGGTGCTGAAAAATGGTAGGAGTCTTCTACTCAGACCTTGCAAGCACTGCTCTCTTTTGATAGGGAAATGAAGCTTGCTGGGACACAGAGAGAGAAAGCTATGTTTCATTGTCATGAAGTCTTTCATCTTATGGCAAATTTACATGAAATACACTTTTCTTAATAGAATTCACCATAACTTTTTAGTTTGTTTGTTTTAGAGACATCCTAAGAGTAGAAAAACTGTCAATCTAAACTAAATGCTTTCCTTAAATATCTGAGATCATCTCTGAGCAATGGTGGGTTCTATTAATTGCTAATGAACTCCTAAATGCCACCTTCAGCTGAAATAATGATAGGTAAAATTATACCATGACACATTGAGTGACAAAAACAGCCCCCTTACCTAGTTTCATAGTGTGTTATCGGATTGCAAGGCACTGATTTAAAGGAATAAAATAAATAGCAAGTGGGCTCCAGTAGAATCATTTGTATTTCACTGTGTGTGTATGTATTTATATGTATGCATTGTATGTGTATTCTTTTGCATAATTTTAACAGAGAGTTGTCCAGAATCCTTGTAGCCACTGTCATTATAACTTCTCTCTCCTCCTTCTTTGCCATGTTTCAATGAAGAGAGCCCTCTTCTCAGCTATTAAAACAACACCTCTTAATAACTGGGACTATGCAAAAGCACAGATAAGCTAAGTACAAATAATCACTCAAACCCTGGAAAGCATTAATATTTTCACACACCTCCAGTGTTCTTTTAATGGCTCTGTTTTGCTTTGGAGAATGGAACTGATTGAGAGAAGATCCAGCTACCCAATATGACTTTTGTATTTTAAAAGATACAGTGAAAGAGCAAGTTGCCCCTTTAAGCAGANCCTGGAAAGCATTAATATTTTCACACACCTCCAGTGTTCTTTTAATGGCTCTGTTTTGCTTTGGAGAATGGAACTGATTGAGAGAAGATCCAGCTACCCAATATGACTTTTGTATTTTAAAAGATACAGTGAAAGAGCAAGTTGCCCCTTTAAGTAGAGTTTGAAGAGGCCATTCTTAGACCTTAACAAAGAATGCTGCTGCTGCTGCTGCTAAGTCACTTCAGTCGTGTCTGACTCTGTAAACGGCAGCCCACCAGGCTCCCCTGTCCCTGGGATTCTCCAGGCAAGAACACTGGAGTGGGTTGCCATTTTCTTCTCCAATGCATGAAAGTGAAAGGGAAGTCACTCAGTCGTGTTGGACTCTTAGCGACCCCATGGACTGCAGCCCACCAGGCTCCTCTGTCCATGGGATTTTCCAGGCAAGAGTACTGGAGTGGGGTGCCATTACCTTCTCCGAACAAAGAATGCTAGTCCCTATAAATTAAAGAGGATACTCTAAACTGCCCTTATATGACCTGAGTGCCTGCCCCTGACCAGCTTTCTTGTTCTAGTCAGGCTTTACCCCAAATTGCCAAGGGGAGACTGTCTCATGTATTTGATTGCTGGGATTCTGGTGTATCTTCTTGGCTCTTCTAGGAATGGCTTCCTGGCCATGGCCCCCAACATTTCTCCTCCCACTGGACCTGGATTTGTTATTCAACTGCACCCATTCAGACTCTTCCATTTTGACCTAGCTAAGGTCCACAGTAGATGTCTTGCACCAGCCTCACAGAGACACCACTAACACTGAACTGAAAATCAAAGCAAAGAAACCAGATGACAGGCTAGACTGGTGAGCTCATCTAACAATAATCTCTACACATCAATGGGGAAAGTTCCCAGAAAATTGTGTGTGCTATGGAGATAGGAAAAGCTCTTTGGAGATACTTAACTTTAGCCTTTTATTTTTTTGCTTTCAACATTTCCTATAGTCTAACTACTCTGCAGCTAAAGCTAATCCTTTTCTTTCCCTCTTACTGTTAATTTGAAGATATTTAGAGAAGCCGTGGTAGGAAATCTGAAGTTAGAACCATTGCCTATAAACTGGACTGCTCGGTTCCTGCCTGTGTTCTTCACCATTTTTTTTAACCCCTGCCTTCTTTTCCAATTATTACGGCTCCTTTTAATTACCATCTAATTTTGAATCCACAAATATTACATACTGCCACCTAAGTTGAGACCTCTTGTGTCCTTTGAAACAAAAGTAGTTCATGTAAACCCTGTTCCCCTGGGCTGTAGAGGATTCTAAGGATTTCCCTGCAACCCCTCTATGAGAGGTTCAGAGAAGAGCACCATCTGAATGAGGAAAGTTTTATCTGGACATTTACTGGTTCTATTAATATCTTCTCCTATTGAGGTTTGAACCAACTTAGTAACTCGCAGTTTATTTTGGGTAGCCCATGATTGCATACTAGGTGCATAATAACAGATGGTCTTTAACCATTTCTCTCTATACCCAAACAAAGTCTTCTTATCATGGGGGAGTTGAGAGAATTAGAGGGTGGCACATAAGAGACCAAATTGAGTGAAGGCTTGTCTATGAATCTGCAGCTCTTTCCTATCTTCATCTTTTGCTGCCTTTCTGCCAACAAATATTTCTGCCCATGTATTTCCTTTCTCATCTCCTTGCCTACAACTCTGGCCTTAAAAAAGGGTAGGCCACTTTATTTGCCTCTTACCAAGCTATCATTGGGCTTCCCTGGTGGGTCAGATGGAAAAGAATATGCCTGCAATGCAGGAGACCTGGGTTTGATCCTTGGGTCAGGAAGATCCCCTGGAGAAGAGAATGGCTACCCATTTCAGTATTCTTGCCTGGAGAATACCATGGACAGAGGAGCCTGGTGGGTTACAGCCCATGGAGTTGCAAGGAGTCAGACATAATTGAGCAACTAACAACACAGACACACACAGACACACAGACAAACACACACACATGCTCTCAAGCCATCATTAATTTCTTCATTTAAAAAATATTTATTGAATATCCATCAGTTTTTAGGTATTGTTAAAGATGTGCAGAAAAACAAAGAAAATCTCAGTTCTCACAAAGCTTATATTCTATAAACTGCTTATATTGCTAGTGGTAGAAGATAGAAAAATAGACAAGAGATTTATGGGATCTTCTATTATATCCATATATTGAGTTCTTAGTTATGATTATTGTAATTTTCAATTCCATAACTTTTGTTTGATTCTTTTTAATAGATTCCCCATCTTGTCATCTGTATTCTTGGACATATTTATCATGGTTATTTAAAAGTCTGTGTTTAATAACTGCAAAATATGTATCTCTCATGGGTGTCTTCCTACTGTCACTTACAGTTCCATAATTTTTTGCCATTTGGCAATGGTTTTTGCTGTGTATGGTAACTTTTGACTAAATAATAATCACTGTGAAAACTATGAGGTATTTTGTGTGTCTGAAAGATTCTGTCCTCTTCTATCAAGGATTTAATAGTTTTTGTTTTTATTTTTGACAATTTTAGGCTGTGAGGAAAATGTATTAATCCAATCTGTGATTGAGCTGATTAAAGCTAGGTTTCAGTTTCAAGAAGGCTGATCAATTTTCTGATTTGCTCTTTCTCATAAGATATTCCACAGCTCTCTCACTCTCATACTCACAAGATATATCTTTAGAAATCCCAACTAGAAGCCCAGGCATCTCACTTTGACAGTCCCTAACTCCAATTTTTGTCTCCTGAGCTCTAGGACACTGAGTAAAATTTTGCTTAGCTTTTCCTTGGCCACTTCCATGAGTGAATAAACACTGAGGAGGAAAAAGCAAATCTGAATATTAAGCTCACCTCTCTGTTATTCCATTCTCTCCAGTATTTCTCTAAGATCTCAGCCTCTCTAGTCCTTGCTGACTTTGAATTATTTCCAATGCATTCAAGTGGACTTCTCTTCATCTTATCCAGTCTTACTTATTCTTATAGGAAGAAAGGCTAGTCTTTACAAATTAATTCACCATAGCCATAAATATAAAACTCTTACTACAAGAATTTTTAAAAAATAGCCAAGGTTCATTTTATCACCACTAGGGCCTGGTAGCTTTATCCTGTTCTCTAGTCAATGATGATAGCTCTCTTCACCATCACTTATAAATAAAGGTTATCATACTAAGGAACAACTAGCAAGATGCTATGGATGGATCATGTATCATCATCACTGAAATAAAAATGCAGAGTATTTAAAAAAAAATGCAGAGTATTGCACTATTGAATATGCATTGATAAGAACCTTATATAAATACAACAGTTTTTTAGGTCCCTATAAATACTTCCAGACTACCAAAATTGAGCATTTTGTTTTTAATATGTCAAGTGATTTTATGGCTTTTGAAAAATGGCTAGAGATAAGCAATTTAGTCACTAGAGGGATTTTGAATGCTGAAATATGTTCTTCTTTGCTTTACCTGACAGTAATGTACAAATAAGACTCAGGATAGCTTAGTAGACCTTTCACGGTATCTAGGTAACTTAGCTGGGTTCATCTTGAGATTGAAGTTCACTTATCTTCTCTGACATAAATATGATTTATCATTTCAACACACACACACAAACACATGCATGCCCATTTGTTTCTGTTTCCAAATTTTGAGTAGCCATTATATTTAGTGATCTTGTTAATTTCTTTCAAATACCCAAATAGGAAACATTTTTAGCTACACAGTATGCTAGTTGAACAATCAGCTTGGAGTGCATTTCCAGCACAATCCTATTGCAATGCAAAATTAAAATTTCAAGATCTAGAATACTCCACTTTGGGTCATTCATTTTTCAGGGACGAGTGATAATTATCAGAAGTCTTTATAGTAGCAAGATGCAAGAATTTTATTTGCCTGACTGCAATGGATACTGTTAAATATTCTCATAAGCCTTATAACTACACAAAAAAATAATGAAAAAAAAACGGGCAAAAGGCAAATGGTACAGAGCACCATAGTATTAAACAATCTGATTAGCCAGTTCCATTTTTACATTTTTCTGAATAAAGTAATATGGAAAGTGAAATCCACCAACATAAAGATAAAGAAGATGTGGGGTGTGTGTGTATTATATAAATTAGGGCTAGGGTTTTATATATATATATATATATATAAAATGGAATATATATATATATATAATGGAATATATATATATATAATCAATATTACTCAACCATTAAAAAGAATGAAATAAGGCCATTTCCAGCAACATGAATGGACTACAGTGTGGAGTAAGTCAGACAGAGAAGGAGAAATATCATATGACATCCCTTATATGTGGAATCTAAAAAGAAATAATACAAATCAACTTATTTAACAAACAGAAAGTGACTCACAGACTTAGAAAACAAACTCATGGTTGCCAGGGGAATGGGACAGCTAAGGACTTTGGGAAGGTCACGTACACAGTGCTATATTAAAAATGGATAACCAACAAAAACCTATTGTATAGCACATGGAACTCTGCTCAATGTTATGTGCCAGCCTGCATGAGAACGGGTTGGGGAGAATGGATACCTGTATATGTATGGCTGAGTCCCTTCACTGTTCACCTGAAACTATCACAACATTGATAATCGACTATACCCCAATACAAAATGTTTTTCATGTTAAAAAAATAAAGTAAATAAAAATTCAAGAAATCAGTATAATCATAGACAAGTTTTCAAAATGCAGGATATGAAAGAGTTAAACAGAAGAAGTACTGCAAAAATGGGAGACGAGGTAGAAGATGGAAAAGAAAAAAGGAATCAAGAAATGCTGCACTAACGAAAAGGGACTCTAAACAATGTAGAAGGTAAAAGGTTAGATATTATTTTTGAAAGTCACTTTCAAATGTTGCTTTCCATTAGAGATTCCTAAAAAGAGTCTCAAGAGCAATAGAAAAGAATGGATGGACTAGAAATTGGGCACCTAGGCCTCTCATCCTCCACTTGAATCATTCGATTTATATTTAATGTTCTGTGAGATTGTGGAGTGGAAAGGGTTTCTAAGGCTCTCTCACTCTCTCTCTCCCCCACCCCTTATTTATTTAAACATAAAATCAGAATCTTTTAAACATAAAGTCAGAATCTATACTCTGGAAACATAAAGCCCAGCCTTTCACACCATTTCTCTTCCCACTTCTTCCTATAGCAATAATGAATAACACTCACTACTGATCACCTTTTCTCTGAGTCATCTGTTATGAAGGAAGATCTATTTATGTATCTGTCTCTCTATCATCTATGTTAGCTATCTATAAGAGCAAGCATGTCCTAAAACATACAAACTTATATTCAAGTATATGAGAAACCACTAGTCTGTTCCTCCTTCAATAATTGAATCAATGAAAGTTCAGTGAGAGGAGTTGAAACACCTTTCCAAGATGATTTAGCTAATTAAAATCTGAATCTGAACTTCCAATTGTCCCTGTAGTCACTGAGTAATATCCACCGGGATCAGCTTTTCTCATATCCACCTCTGAGAAGGAAAGTGACAATTTTATTCTAGTTTCTATCCACAGACTTTAGAGACTCTTTGTTCATTCAGTCCCCACTGATTTTATTTACTAACCATTTCCAGAAGTTTCTTCAAAGGAGGTTTCTATGTTTGTCAGAGACATAGTACATGAATGGATAGGTGATTTCAAAGTATAGCTTGATTAACTCTTCCTTTAACTTGAACACTCATATCAATAGAATAGTGGGAATTTTCCAGTGATTGAAATACTGAGGCTTAATGAGAATGTACTCTGACTAGAATTTATACATATTTTATCAACCCACACATTTAATACAATTTAAATACAAAATGGATAAATATATTACACATTTCAAAACATAAATTTATAATATATTAAAGTATATTATCTTTCTAATACAAATTGTTATTAGATAAAACAATACACTATCCAAATAATATGATAAAAACGGAAGCCTGCCCTCCANATACAATTTAAATACAAAATGGATAAATATATTACACATTTTAAAACATAAATTTATAATATATTAAAGTATATTATCTTTCTAATACAAATTGTTATTAGATAAAACAATACACTATCCAAATAATATGATAAAAACGGAAACCTGCCCTCCAAGGTACCTGACTAGTGCTGGTAGGGGTTTAGTTGCTGAGTCGTTTCTGACTTTTTGTGACTCCATGGATTGTAGTCCGCCAGGCTTCTCTGTCCATGAGATTACACAGGCAAGAACACTGGAGTGGGTTGCCATTTCCTTCTCCAGGGGATCTTCCTGACCCAGGGATTGAACCCAGGTCTCCAGCACAGCAGGCGGATTCTTTACTGCTGAGCCATCAGGGAAGCCCCTAATAATATGATAATTATTATCTAAAATGAAGGGAATTTAATCAGTCATTAAAACTAAATATAAAATAATGTGTGATTTTTTAAATGGTAAGATTAAAAACAAAGTGTGCCAAACGTAATTATTTAATTAAAAGTATTTTTGTGCAAATTTTTCTAGGTACTGATAAACCTGTTCCTGACTTTACATGAGTTGGTAGAAAGGTGAAGAGACAATTATTTCTGTAGCACAGAGAGCAGTAAAAATTTTCTATTAAGGGCCAGATAGAATATGCTTTCAACTTTGCAGGGCATACTACTTAACTCTGCTAGGCAACCATAGGCATTATGTAAGTAAATAGCCATGGCTTTCTTCCAAGAACATTATTTACATTGTAGCCTATGGGCCAGACTCCTATAATTTTGCCTATAATTTCTCAACCCTTTCTCTAGTTTCAAATATTTTCTTTTGACTCAATTTTTTTTGCCCAACTCTTTTTTTGTCTCATGTCTGTGCCTATTTAGAATTCAGGGGTTTCCCTGGTGGCTCAGATGATAAAGAACCTGCCTGCAATGCAGGAGACCTAACTTCGATAACTAATTCCCAAGATAAGGGAATGGCTACCCACTCCAGTATTCTTGCCTGGAGAATTCCATGGAGAGATGAGACCACGGAGCTACAGCCCATCGGGTCACAAACAATCGGACACGACCAAGCAAGTAACACTTTCACTTTCTTCACTATGCTTACTTTAGAACCTGATTAAATTATTTATTGAAAAATATTTTTAAACTTATAATGGATTGTACATATTATTTTTAAACTTAGATTTCTCTATTTTCTTCAAGTTCATCTCATGTAAATGGAACTTCTATTGCAGAATAACCGATATCAATTTCCATACTAGTTTTGGAAGGCTTCAAATTCAGGAAAAGTATTTTTCCAAAACAAACTTTTAGTAATACAGCTATACAGATATATATTTATCTAAACTTGCAATCTATGCAAATGTGTATCCATTTACACAGTTACAGTGAGTCACCGATCTTGATTTTAAGCTGTAAATAACTGAGCTTTCAAATTTTGCTTAAACACCTAAATAAGGGTATTTGTGGCAGAAATAGCTAACTGGATACCAAAGATCTCTGATCCTATTTCATGCTATAGCATTGTTGCTGGGCAGCAGCTGCCTGGACAGGGACTACATTTTCCAGATCCCTTGAAACCCAATGGAACCACGTGGCTAGTTCTCACTGCTTTGTGTTAGTTCCAGGTTAAGGACATTTAGGAAGCAGGTATGCTTTCTCCACTCTCTCTCTCCTCACCAACAAGCTAGATATCAATGATTGGATTGGCCTTAGAACACACCCTGCCAAATGGACTTTTCTTGATTAAGAAATAAACTGCTATTGAATTCAGTCACTAAGACTCAGGCTTTATTTGTCAGGGTAGTAAGCATTATCTTAACTAGTGAAATATTAAACAACAAAAGGAAAAAAAATTCTATTTTTTGTTATACATCCTGGTATTCTGGTATTTAAAAGTAGCACATTTTATTTGAAATCCTGAAATCCTGAAAGTGACTGTTACAAGCATTAAACTTTGCAGTGAATGTTGTTCTCCCATGTAATTCATCTCTTATTAATAATTGATGTAGAGTCATACAGCATGAATTTTTGTTTAGACAGAAAATGTGAGGAGTGTTATAAAAATGAAACTCCAAACCAATGCACAGAAACTAAAAATACTGAATTAATTTTATATTAAATGTATCTAAGAATAAACCACTGCTTAATAATGTAAAATGGTTTAGATATTATAGTTAACTCCATATCTAGAAAAATTCAATAAAATAGCCCTATAGGCATTCCCCAGAGAAACTGATTTTGTTCTAGATCATCCACTTCAAAAAACAATTCATATGATTTTTTTTTATTTCCTAGGGCATATAAAACTTATGTTTATACTAAACTATATGGTCAGCCTGCTTATTTAGCTTATATGCAGAGTATATCATGAAAAATGCTGGGCTGGAGGAAGCAGAAGCTGGAATCAAGATTGCCGGGAGAAATATCAATAACCTCAGATATGCAGATGACACCACCCTTATGGCAGAAAATGAAGAACTAAAGAGCCTCTTGATGAAAGTGAAAGAGTAGAGTGAAAAGGTTGGTTTAAAGCTCAACGTTCAGAAAACTAAGATTATGGCATTCAGTCCCATCACTTCCTGGCAAAAAGATGGGGAAACAGTGGAAACAGTGGCTGACATTATTTTTCTGGGCTCCAAAATCACTGCAGATGGTGACTGTAGCCATGAAATTAAAAGATGCTTGCTCCTTGGAAGAAAAGTTATGACCAACCTAGACAGCATATTAAAAAGCAAAGACATTACTTTGCCAACAAAGNTCCAATTTTCTTGAAGAGATCTCTAGTCTTTCCCATTTTATTGTTTTCCTCTATTTCTTTGCATTGATCGCTGAGGAAGGCTTTCTTATCTCACCTTGCTATTCTTTGGAACTCTGCATTCAGATGGGTATATCTTTCCTTTTCTCCTTTGCTTTTCACTTCTCTTCTTTTCACAGCTATTTGTAAGGCCTCCTCAGACAACCATTTTGCCTTTTTGCATTTCTTTTTCTTGGGGATGGTTTTGATCACTTTCTCCTGTACAATGTTACAAATCTCTCCTCACAGTTTTTCAGGCACTGTTTCTATCAGATCTAATCCCTTGAATCTACTTGTCATTTCCAGTTTATAATTGTAAGGGACTTAATTTAGGTCATACCTGAATGACCTAGTGGTTTTCCCTACTTTCTTCAATAGCCTGTTAGAATGGCTATTATTAAAAGGATAAGAAATAGCAAATGTTGGTGAGGATGAAGAGAAGAGGAAATTCTTATGCACTGTTGGTAGGAATTTAAGTTGGTACAATAACTATGGACAACAGTATGAAATTTTCTACAAAGTTAAAACTAGAGTTATAATATGATGTAACAATTTCACTTTTGGGTATTACTCTAAAAAATACAAAATCACTATTTGAAAGATGTCTAGCACTGCCATGTTCATGGCACATTTACATAAGTAGACAAGGCGTGAAAACAGCATTGTGCTCATTGATGAAAAATTGATAAAGAAAATATAGTCCCTCTCTGCATATACACAATGGAATATCATTCAGCCATAAAAAGGAGGAAATTCTGCCATTTGAGACAACATGAATGGACGCTGAGGGCATTGTGCTAAGTAAAATAAGATAGAGAAAAGCAAATACTATATTATCTCATTTATTTGTGGAATCTTAAAAAATATATAATACTCATAGATATATTGATAGCTCATCCACAAAGAATTATTCTCACATGCACATGGAAGATAATCTAGGGTAGACCATTTGTGGTAGGCCACTAAACAAGTCTTAGCAAATTCTAGAAGATGGAAATTGTACTAAATATCTTCTCTGATCATAATGGGATGAAACTAGGAATCAATAACAAGAGGTAATTTGGAGCATTCACAAAAACATGAAAATTAAGCAATACTCTGCTGAACATCCAATGGATCAAATGAAATGAAAAAGGAAACTGAGATCAAAGTTACTAGAAGAAAGGAAATAAAGTTTAGAACAGGAATAAATGAAACAGAGAATAGGAAATCAGTAGAAAAAATTAATCAAATTAATGGTTGGTTCTTTGAAAAGATAAACAAAACTGTCAAAACTTTAGCTAGACTAACCAAGGAAAAAAGAGAAAGGACTCAAATGAATAAAATTATAAATGAAAAAGGAGACATTACAACATATATCATGGAAATTCAAAGATTATAGAAGGCTACTATGAACAGTTATATGCCAACAAACTGTACAACCTAGAAGAAATGGAAAAAAATTAGAAACATACAATTTACTAAGATTAAATCAGGAAGAAATAGTAAATCTGCATAGATTAAACACAAGGAAGGAAATTAAACCAGTAATCAAAACTTTACCAACAAAGAAAAGCTCAAATCAAATGGCTTCACTGGTGAACTTAATCAAATATTTAAAGAAAAATTAAACCAGTCCTTCTCAAACTGAGAAGGACTCATTCTCATTCTAAAATAAGGGAGGACTCAAACTCATTCTAAAATATCAAAGAGAAGAGGACATTCCTAAACCTATTTTAGAAGGCCAGGATCATACTGATTTCACCAGAGACTCCCTGGTGGCTCAGATGTAAAGAATCTGCCTGCAATGCAGGAGACCCCAGTTTGATGCCTGAATTGGGAAGATCCCTTGGAGAAGCAAATGGCAACACACTCCCGTATTCTTGCCTGGAGAATCCCATGGACAGAGGAGCCTGGTGGGCCACAATCCACGGGGTCACAAAGAGTCAGACACGACTGAGCAACTAACACACATACTAATACCAAAACCAGACAAGGATGATACAAGAAAAGAAAAGCATGGCTCAATACTGCTGATGAGCACAGATACGAAAGTTCTCAATAAAACTCTAGCAAACCAAATTCTGAAGCACATTAAAAGGATTAATCACCATGATCAAGTAATATTTATCTATGGGGGCAAGGATATTTCAACACATGTGCATGCTAAGTCAGTTCAATTCTGTCCAGCTCATTGCAACCACTTGGACTGTAGCCCACCAGGTTCCTCTGTCCATGGAATTCTCCAGGTAAGAACCCACTCTCTACGTGGGTTTCCATGGCCTCCTCCAGGGGACTATTTCGACCCAGGCATCGAACCCACAACTCTTAAGTCTCCTGCATTGGCAGGTGGGTTCTTGACCGCTAGCGCTACCTGGAAAGCCCATATTATGCAAATCAATGGATGTGACACTTCTCATCTCTTTCACAGAATGAAAGAAAAGAATCATGGTAACCTTAATAGATACAGAAAAAGCATTTGACAAAATTTAACATCCATTCACAATTTTTAAAAAGACCACTTACAAATTAGGCATAGAAGGAACATACATTAACATAATAAAGACCATATATTACAAGGTCACAGTTAACATCCTATTCAATGGTGAAAGGTTAAAACTTTTCCTCTAACATCAGGAATAGACAGGGGTTCTCACTCTCACCTTTCCTATTCAACACAGAAGTCCTAGCTAGAGCAATCAGGCAAGAAAAAGAAGTGAAATTCAGAATTGAAAAGGAAGATGCAAAACTGTCTTTATTTGCGGATGACATAATTTTATATGTAGAAAACCTTAAAGGTTACCTCCTCCCAAAACTGTTATATTTAATCAATGAATTCAGTAAAGTTTACAGGATACAAAATAACATATAAACGTTCATAATTTTCTGATACACTAACTATACATTTTGTGAAAAACAAAGAAATCTATTTCATTTATAATATCAAAAAACAATAAAATACTTAAAAATAAATTTAAGAAAGTGAAAGATCTCTACTCCAAAAACTACAATATACTAGTGAAAGCAATCAAAGAAGACACAAGGAGATGGGAAAGTATTTCATATTCATGGATTGGAACACTTGAGATTTTTAAAATGTCAATACTACTAAAAGCCATCTATAGATTCAATGCAATATCAATATTACAATGATATTTTTTATAGAAGTAGAAAAAACACTCCTCAAACTTAAATGGAGCCACAAAAGATCCTGAATAGCCAAAGAGATTCTGAGAAAGAAGAAAAGAGCAGGAGATATCAGACTTTCTGATTTCAGGATATACTATAAAGGTGTGGTCATCAAAACAGTATGGGGCCAACATGAAAATGAATAGACCAATGGAAGAAAATCGAGAACCCAGAAATAAACCTAAGCATACATGGTCTACTAACATTTCACAAGGGAAGTAAGAACACTCAGTGGAGAAAATACAGACTTTTTAATAAATGGTGCTAGGTAAATTGGATATTTAAATGTAAAAGAATAAAACTGAACCCACATCTTATACTACTCACAAAAATTAACTAAAAATGCATCAAAGACTGTAAGGCCTGAAACCATGAAACCCTTAGTATAAAACACTGGAATAAAACTCCTTGACATGAATATTGTTAATGATCTTTTGGATATGACACCTAAAGCATAAACAATAAAAAAAGAAAAGTGGAACTGTATCAAGCTATAAAGCTTATACACAGAGAAAACCATCTTCAAGGTGAAAAGACATCTATGGAATGGGAAAAAAATTGTAAACTTTAAATCTGATATATGTATATCAGATTATATACATATATAATACATACATAATTTGCTATTATACATACAGTTTAATAGCAAATAAACAATTTAAAAATGAGCCAAGAGCTGAATAGACATTTTTCTAAAAGAGATATATGAGTGGTCAATAGTTACATGCTCAATCAACATCACTAGTCATAAGGGAAAGGGAAATCAAAACTACATCACACCTGTTAGAATGGCAATTATCAAAAAGATTAAAGATAATAAATGTTGCAGTGGAGTAGAGAGAAAATCCTTGCGTATGGTTGGTGGGATTATAAATTGGTGCAGTCACTATGGAAAGCAGAAGCTTCCCTGATGGCCCAGTGATACAAAATCTGCCTGTAATGCAAGAACCACAAGAGGCTGCACGAAACTGTGGGCTCAGTCCCTGGGTCAGGAAGATCCCCTGGAGGAGGGCATAGCGACCCACTCCAGTATTCTTGCCTGGAGAATCCCATGGACAGCCTGTTGGACTATGGGATCACAAAGAGTTGCACATGACTGAAGTGACTTAGCACATGCACACAGAAAGCAGTGTGGAGGATCATTAAAAAATTAAAAATAGAAATACCATATGACCTAGCAATTCCACATCTAGGTGTATATCCAAAGGAAATGAAAACATTAACTCAAAAACATATCTGCAGTGCTATGCTCACAGAAGCATTGTTTTTAATGACAAAGACATGGAAACTTCCTCAGTATCCACGAATGGATGAATAAAGAATTTGTGGTATATTTATAGCTACAACTGAATATGACTTAAACATTAAAATGTGAAGAAATCCTACTATTTGTAACAATATGGATGGACCTTGAAGGCTTTAGGCTAGGTGACAGGTCAGACAAAGATAAATACTGTATGATCTCACTTCTGCGTGAAATCTTATAAAAGAAAAGAATAGTAAAAAAACCCTAACTCATAGGAGGAGATCAGACTTGTGGTTACTAGAGGCAGAGGGTGGAGGAAGGTGGTCAAAAGTTACTTGTAGTTATGATACTTAAATATTAGGGATGTAATGGACACATGGTGATTATACCTAATGTTGCAGGAGGACAGATATACGAAAGATAGTAGGAGAGTAACCCCTGAGAGTTTTCATCACAAGAAAATTTCTCATTTTTCCTTTATTTTAAACTGTTCCTATATTTAAAAGATGGATGTTAGCTCATAATCATCTCAGAATACATGTAAATTAGACCATCTAGCTATATGCCTTAAATTTCTACTGTGACCTGTGTTGACTATTTCTCAATAAAACTGGAGAAGAAAAAAACAAAAATGAATATCTAGATACAGAAAACAGATTAGTGGTTCAGAGGCATGGGGGAAGGGATTGAGGGAATCGGCAAAATGGATGAAGGTGGTCAGAAGGTACAAACTTTCAGTTATAAGGTAAATAAGTTGTGGATATATAATGCATAGCACAGTGACTACAGTTAATGATAGTGCACTGTATAGCTGAAAGTTGTTAAGAGAGTAAATCTTAGAAGTTTTCACCCCAGGAAGAAAATTTTAACTGTGTGTGGTGATAGATGGTAACTACTTTGATAATCATTTTGCAATATATACATATATTAAATCATTACTTTGTATACATAAAACTGGTATATGATAGCATATGTCAATTATATCTCAATTTTTAAAAAGAAAAGAAAGGTTAGATTTGGTTTTAAACATAAAGAGTTGGGTGTGAAAATGGGATACTCGGAGGTATTCAACAGGCAACTGAAAATTCAGGATATCAGCTTGTCAGGACATCAGGTCTGAACATACAGATATGAAAGGAAACCTGATAAGTGAATCCAACCAAGATGACCTTAATGTTCCCCTAAGCCTAACTGAACTTCAGACAGACTTCTTTTAATCTAAATACTCTAACTTCATTTTTCTTAGTGCACTTACTTTAGAAAATGTGTAATTGTAAATTATTGGTCTGGCCCATCAAGATGTAAATTTTCTCCCAGTCTCTTGCTAGTTTTATAACCCAGGAAAGTCTTGTTCAAGGACCTGGAAGCCATCTCTTTGAAATGTAATCTTCAAGAAAGATAGTGTTTTTATCCCTCAGTCTCTATGGGAGGGTATGAGCCTAACTTCAATAAGCACCAATTAGCAAACACAGATGGTCTATACACATTGATCAGCCTCTCCCTAGTACTCTTTTCCATGAGTTTTCCACAAGCTCACCCCACTGCTTTAAGCTCTCTCGCCTTTTTTCTCAGCAGAGTTGAGGTCAATATCTCTCATCTATTGCAAAGGTTTTGAATAAAGTCTTCCTTTTCTGTTTAACTTATCCAGTACAGTTTTGCAGTTTTTCTTTGTCACATCCATCAGAGCCATGGGAGTATCTGAAATACCAGAGAAAGACAATGAGAAAGAGATGAAGGACAATTATGTAAACTGGGGAAACTCAACCATTTAATTATAGGACTGGAAAAAGAACTGAAGAAGTAGGAAGAAAATGCAGAATATATAAAACAGAATTTAAAGGCCAAGAAAATGCAGAATATATAAAACAGAATTTAAAGGCCAAGAGAATTCCAAAAGGGATATGTCAACAGTATCAGTTCTGCATTAAGATATGGAAAATTGATTACTGAAAAAAAGAATAAAAAACAACTGGACAAAATTAGTAGATGTATTGATATTTTTTCTAACATCTTTATTGAATGTACACTGTGTGCCATGAGATTTTTAAAGTTTAGGTTTCAACGGTGAGTGAGACAAGCATACAACTTACATTAATTGGAAAAGACAAAAAAAATAATAATAAAATGACAATACTACTAATGAAATATCAGAAATCAAGGAATTTGAATATAATGCTCCACTAGAAAGTGACTCAAAAAATATTTTTATTTTTGATTGGTTTGGCCTCTCTGAAGAAAGGGTAATATGGCTGTGATCTGACTTACTGGGAGGAGCCAGGCATGAAAAGCTGACATGCTATGGCAAAGATCCTATTGCAGGAACAACTTGGCTAAGTTCAAAGATGCAGAGGGTGGCTATAGTGCAGTGAATGAGCCTGAGAACTGTATGAGATGAGATTTACAGAGACCATAAAATTGCAGACCAGAGTATGGTATTGGGATTTTATTTTCAGTGTGAAGTGAAGCCAGTGGAGGGTTTAAGCGTGAGTGACATCATCAAGTTTATGTTTTAAAAGGATAACTCTGACACCTTTATGGAGACTGAATTTTAGAGATGCATGATGGGAAGTGAGAGATCCTTTAGGACTCTGCAGCCCTCCAGGCTAGAAACTGCAGTGGCTTGGAGCAGGGTTCATGAAATAAGCAGTTTCAATAAAAAAGAGAGGACAGGAGTCAGATTTGTGTTAGAGGAAGTAAAGATGGGTGATGTGGGAGCAGGGACAACAGATATCATCTCTTCTTACATGCTTTGAATGTGAGATTTGGAGGCCAGAAATGAGAAGCATTAAAAATCTTTTTCATGTAAAGGAATAATGGGATTTTCAGAAGAGGAAAAACAAATGGATGTAAAGGAGAAAATGAGTTTCCTGCAGAAGGAAACGGTTTAACTTTTGAAACAGAAGGAGCAAAAATAAAGAAAGCTGTTCCAAAGAATGTAGATGACTCTTGGAATGTTGTAAACCTTTCTATAGTTTAATAAATGAACAAGAACTCCTCCTTTTCTTCCCTTTCTACTTTGGAAGAAGAAAATACAAAATGGATAAGATAAATAACAATGGAATGGAAAGCCTAGCAAATGTTAATTTGTACTGCNTAATGAAATATCAGAAATCAAGGAATTTGAATATAATGCTCCACTAGAAAGTGACTCAAAAAATATTTTTATTTTTGATTGGTTTGGCCTCTCTGAAGAAAGGGTAATATGGCTGTGATCTGACTTACTGGGAGGAGCCAGGCATGAAAAGCTGACATGCTATGGCAAAGATCCTATTGCAGGAACAACTTGGCTAAGTTCAAAGATGCAGAGGGTGGCTATAGTGCAGTGAATGAGCCTGAGAACTGTATGAGATGAGATTTACAGAGACCATAAAATTGCAGACCAGAGTATGGTATTGGGATTTTATTTTCAGTGTGAAGTGAAGCCAGTGGAGGGTTTAAGCGTGAGTGACATCATCAAGTTTATGTTTTAAAAGGATAACTCTGACACCTTTATGGAGACTGAATTTTAGAGATGCATGATGGGAAGTGAGAGATCCTTTAGGACTCTGCAGCCCTCCAGGCTAGAAACTGCAGTGGCTTGGAGCAGGGTTCATGAAATAAGCAGTTTCAATAAAAAAGAGAGGACAGGAGTCAGATTTGTGTTAGAGGAAGTAAAGATGGGTGATGTGGGAGCAGGGACAACAGATATCATCTCTTCTTACATGCTTTGAATGTGAGATTTGGAGGCCAGAAATGAGAAGCATTAAAAATCTTTTTCATGTAAAGGAATAATGGGATTTTCAGAAGAGGAAAAACAAATGGATGTAAAGGAGAAAATGAGTTTCCTGCAGAAGGAAACGGTTTAACTTTTGAAACAGAAGGAGCAAAAATAAAGAAAGCTGTTCCAAAGAATGTAGATGACTCTTGGAATGTTGTAAACCTTTCTATAGTTTAATAAATGAACAAGAACTCCTCCTTTTCTTCCCTTTCTACTTTGGAAGAAGAAAATACAAAATGGATAAGATAAATAACAATGGAATGGAAAGCCTAGCAAATGTTAATTTGTACTGCTGGAACCTCAGCTATTCTGGAACTTTGCAGATTAGCATCAATGACTACATCCTGTATGAGCTGTCACTGAAACTTCTTTATGGATCTCAGAGGAACGACACAGGAAAAATCACAGTGTAAGAGGACCAGGGTGAAAACAAAGTAAAATAAAACTCACTGCTGCTGCTACTGAAACCACTATTCCTACTACTACTACTGATAATAAAAACAATAATTAACTGTTACAGATTGAGAAATTCCTGAAGATCTCCTGTCTGAATAGAACTGGTTTATAGAAAAAGGCCTAAAAAGACTACACCTTTCCTAAAAAAATGGAAACTAGTGAAATTCTGAAGGTGTTTCTGAATATGAAATTTATGCTGGAAAGTAATTCAGAGCATGTGACCCAACTCTTCCCTAATGTGTCCTTCTAGCTCCTCAACTAACTTATGAGGAAAGATTATGAATACAATGGCCAGAGGGGAACTCTTCTTTTTCCATAATCTATTTTTTAGAAACTTTCAAAAATAAGAAAATCTCTAGCAGTTGCAACAGCAACTATGGCCCATAAGATGAAAACATTTTTTGCCTTGGTGCCCCTGAAAGACAAGGCATGTTGACCTTTGATATTTTTGTTAGGGGATATTCCCTCAAACGGAAATTGATCTCTCAGTACTTTTTATTGTCACTCTAATAGATACTTTCTGGGAAGCTAGACTAAGAGATAAAATATTTTGGTGGCATTATATGAACATATTATCATTGTTATTCATTTTTGAAATCACGTCGTGATAATGACTCCTTATCAGATATACCTTTTGTTTCAAGATCACTAAGTTCTGCCAAATTTCCAGTATGTAGGGTTTATAGTTGTGTTACTGACAAGGAATAGAGAGATGCTCATAGTAGCTTAGAGGTTGGACCAGAATATCACCAGTATCTCTTAGAGTTCCAAGATTATATGAAGTCTGTGGTTCCTGTGAGAAGCACAGGACTGTGAACCTGTGTCATCTCAGCTCCCAAGCTAAACTCACAAGGCCTGACTCCTCGGAAGATATTGTAAGTGGTGGCCGGGGGTGCGGCGTGGGGGGAATGTTTACAGTACTCCAAGCACAGTCTGCTGCTTGATCCTTGAAGCTCCCAAGACATCTAGATGATCATTTCTTTCCATAATAAGCTTATGGAAGGTGAATTTTTGTGGCCTGGGGATTGGTGTGAGTTTCATTCACAGCCTGCTTTGCTGTACTCCCTTTAAGAGTGGAAAGTGTATATGTCATCTCTAATTGGAACTCCCAGACAGAAATGATGCCATCAGGGAACTTAAAATATGTGGCCGTTTGAATCACCCTGCGGTCCAACCATATTGCTATAAAGCAAATAATTTACATTTAAATAACTTATCTGCATTCACCTAATTTAAAAGTAATCTTTATTCTTTCTCAACTAATCCCCAAACTTATGGACTAGTTTGATCATATTTGTGCAATAAAATTGAAATTTTCAGATATGGTAGGTAATCAATTTTAGTCACCTCATCTGCGTTTCCAATCTCATTACAGATTGCAATTTTCAGTGCAGATTACATGATGACCCATCAGTGGCTTTGTTGTTTCTGAATTACCGATTCCTTGCCTACTGCCAGATAAGAACAAAGCCTATGCATCAGCCTGACAGCTTGCAAACAGAAAATGGGCTTGTAGGATTGGATTTAAATCCCAGGTGTAGGGGATAATTACCACATCACTCATGCAGTAACTGAAAAATGGTATTTCAACAAGAAAAATTACATTCCTTTTATAGTGCCAACAGAAATCATTATTTGAGGCTTCACACTGATTCACTGTATCATTACACGTGCACTGTACTCATTAAATGTAATGTTTGTTGCAACATAAAAAAGTTATTGTTTTTGGTACTTTGGTGGAGCAGGTAGCTTAAATTTAAGGTTTGTGGAACCTTGATGGTGTAGAGGTCGTTTGGACTCTAATATATATACCATGCAAGAGAAATGACAACTCAGACGCCGAGCTTTCCAACCGGCTCCTATTACAGGAGGCGTGGATAGATAGTACGAAAGAAAATGGAGTATAAATCTTTTTGTTTCAAAAACCCCAACCATTTAACCCTACAGTCTGTCCAGAGGAAGAGGACAAATAATGATTCAAATCTTCTTGACAGAGCGATGCTGCAGAGTGCATATTTTACCATTAGCTTTGAAATCATTGAAGCTCAACACGCACATTCTAAAGGACGGAAGGATGGAGACTGTATTCGTTTGAAAAATCGTTAAAGAAAACAGTGGCAGACATACTGGAAAGGCACTCCTCACCCTGGCGTTTGGTCCGTCAGCCACGAGGCTGCAGTTGTTTCTCAATGATTGTGCAAGCATCTGTATTCATCGGAGCCCTAGTTATGTTTATGGCCAACTGGCTTTCTCATGAAGATGATCAGAATAGTACAAAAGAGGACATACCCGCAGATTTGCTGTGTCCCTGCACACACTCCAAGGGGAGGCACTGATGATAGATAGATAGATAGATAGAAAGATAGATAAATGAAAGGATTTCAGCTGTCAACTCACAGCTTCTCTGCCTTGAATTCATAAATTAATGTAATGAGCCTAACTCTCTTTCCATGGGTAGAGAATAAGACACTCTGTGGAGAGGCTTAAAGTGCAAGCGTGAAGACCTGAAATGTCTTTCTAATTCTCTATTGCTCTCATCTATATAGTCTTTTTGTCCTCATAATTTCTTTGGAGAGGCTAAGGGCTTACCAATGCTGATGCAGGCTGTGTGTGTGGAAATCATGCAAGGTTTTCTAATTTCTTTCCAAGTCTGGGAAGGTACTGCCAGCAACAGACTTAATTTTCTGAGAGCTAGTTCCTATCCACTTGTTTTCCAGGAGAAAATGCACCTAACAAACCTTAAAGTGGTGTGTATATACAGATATGCTACCTGCCCTCAAAGAGCTTATAGTCTATTTCAAAAAGAGGGATGTGGGAAAAACATATATACAATAACAAAAGGTTAAAATATCAGGGGCTGAATAACAGGGTCACGGGTCCTACATAAGAGGTAGTAACCCTGGTGAGGGAGGGTGCAGGCAGGAGGAGGAGCAGTAAGGGAGACAGCCCTTAAATGAACCAGGGAGGCCCGAGGGGGCTCCGATAATAAAACTTCTTTCATGATAAGACCACAACGTACTATGCTACTCTCCCAGACATAAGTTTTCAAAGATGGAAACTGGCAATGTTGCTGGTACTTATCAAGCATTCAAAACACGTTAATCTGACCCTTAATCACAATAAAAGTAAACATTTACGTATGTGCACATTTTATGTAAGGCATGGTGCATAGCCCTTAAGCCAATTTATCTCAGTTAATTCTCAGGCCAATCCTATGAGGTTATTATCACTCCACTTCAAATAGGTAGAATTTGTCACTCTGCCAAGGGACAGAGCCAGGATTTGAACTAAGCACGTCTTTCTACAGAGCCTGTTCACTTAATCACTCCCCTATGTAGTTACAAGGTCTTCACAGGCATTATGCTGTAACATTTTGTTCTCATGTATAAAGCGAACACTACCTGAAAAGTAAAAGTTCTAGTTACTCCATTGTGTCCAACTCTTAGTGACCCCACGGACTACAGTCTGCCAGGCTCCTCTGTCCATGGAATTCTCCAGGCAAAAAGACTGGAGTGGGTTGCCATTCTCTTCTCCAGGGGATCTTCCTGACCCAGGGATCGAACCCAGGTCTTCTGTACTGCAAGCGGATTCTTTACTGTCTGTGCTACCATAGGATTTTCAACACTAGCTAGCCCCAGTCATTTGATAACTAAAACACTCATGGCGCTGACGACCATTTTAAAATGATTTGAGGATCCAATTAACAGTCATAACAACACATATCTCAGGTGTGGGTCAAATCAAATTCTCTTTGAAGAGCACACTCTGAGCTCCAGCTATGTACTATTTAAATTCTGTGTTGTTGGTGGCATTTCGTTCTATTTCTTGAAATGCAAAGCATAACCTATTCCACCCACTCAGAAACTCAACAAACTTAAAGAGATAAGTCCTTTTGCAAAGATGCCTTAGAGGAATTTTTTCCCCTAGGCTTATCAGGGAGAACAATGCGCGTTCGATTCTGGATCAGGTGGTCATATTAGAAAATGCATTAAAATGCAGGCTGACAAACAAGACCAAATGCAAAATTACCATTCTGTTCTGCTCCTGACAGCACTGTGGAGAATGGGATTTCTCTGTATTCATGCCACTGGGGCCTTACACGGCATGGTTTAATTGGGGGTCAACATGTGGCTGAACTGCAGATTGTAAGCCGTGTTCGAAATTAAAACTGACCAGACATGAATGCCGTTTCCCACCTGCGTAGTCCCTGTAGGGCACAAGCTAAAATTTCCACATGAAGATTCCTGTACCTTCCCAGCACTCCATCTCTGGTCACACTTCCTCTGCAGCTCCTAATTTAGTAAGAAACCAAGCAGCCACATTCATCTAAGAACCCCTGTGTAGGTAGGCTGATCAAACGCCTCCCCTATGTGAATAAATTGGCTGCACCCAGAGTAAGAAAATCTGCTGTGTATTCTTAAAAGGAATGCGATCAGAGCATGTGTGATTTACAAACTATCCAGTATTTTATTGCAACATGAAAATAAATGGATTTGGTCCCTATTGCAGCTCAGTTCTTTCTCCCGGGGCTGGAGGGGTTGCCTGTTTGGTCCTGTGGCATGCCCTCATGAGAGCGGTGAGAAAGCAGCTGCTTACATTACCTGGGAGTACTCCCCTTAAAAGCCTCTCTTGCTCTAAAGAGCTTTGCTGCTTAATTTTGTTTTTCCTGCACATGTTAAATTTTGCCCGTTGGTGCTGCCTCCTGCTGCCTCATTGTTCACTGCTGGGTTGTATGATGTTTCCATGCTTGGGAAAGGTGCTGGACAAATTATACAGGATATCTCACTGTGTGGGAGTCAGGGCCAGGCCAGGAAGACCTCACAGCGTTAGAAACTGGCGCTTCTCCAGCCTGGGAGGTAGGGGTAGGAGTCCAGAAGTGCTACTAACCTTACACCATGGCCGTGCACAAATAAGTGAAATGACTAGCCTGAAGCCACCAAGGAAGGGAAAGCCAAATACACAGTGAACTTGAACAGCACTGCTGCATCTTTCTTCCTTTGTTAAAAGTGGCAAAATGGATTTACGTTGTTCATGACAGGAAGGAGGTTTTCCTCGCTTTCCATTTCTGATCCCATGGTTAATAACCATTTCCATGATTTTAACTCGCCTCTTTGAAACACTGCTGGGGGGAATGGGACAACGATGTCTGTCCCTTTCGGGCAAGGCCAGAATGAAGCGAAGGAGACAGAGAAGCTAATTGTCTGCCTGGTGTTTGCAAGTGGCAGACGTGGCCACGCACCTTCAAAGAGTGTGTTCCACTTTGAATTGTTCAGTGGTCTGAATGTGAGGGAATTGCTGGATCTTTCACAATGAAATACAAATCCTGTTACAGTTTTCAGAATTCTGGGGCAGCCAATATAGCCATTTTAGACATATTCCCTGCTTAACCAAAGACATGAAATTTACATTTCTGTCCTATCCTTAACTTACTGAAGTCAGATGCTTCATAAGACTCAATCTGAAGAGATTTCTGGCACAGTAGACTATTTCTGAGCTTCCCCTAACTATTCTCAAACTCAAAGGCTCTGTACAATTGCTCTTAGGCTGGCTCTTTCATGTAATATTTATTAATCACTTATCAACAATACAACCCTATGTTGGGTACTCAGGGGAAGATAAACAGTACCTGATCCTACTTTCAATCAGTTTATAATCTCGTAGAGGTTTTAAGGCTCCCAAACTGGCTACAATGTTGATAGAAAGAGGTCTGAAATACAGACCCTGGAAGACTGGGGTATTTTTAATGGATGTGACTAGAGAAAGATTCTTAAAGGAGGTGACTTTGAGTCAACTTTTAATGAAAAGGAAGGATTTTTGGAAGGGCAAAGATGAGAAAATAAATTATAGATGGAAGGAAAAGAAAAGAGAACTGTGCAGCGAGGCTAGAATGTAGGTTATATGATCAGCAGTTGGGGAAGGCGGATGCCAATGCTGGCTTGTATTTCATTTGCTTGTTAATAGGAATGCAGGATGCTCAAGCCGATTGCTCAGGAGACTGCTGTAAGCAAAACAATGTTTTAGGAAGGTACATCTGGAACTAGAAGCAGGGGGACCAGTAAAAAGAATAAGGGCTCAAATGAGAGTAGGAGTGTTGGAGAAGGAAAAGAGGAGAGCAGTGTGAGAAGCACGAGGGCTTGTTGGACTCTGTGCCAGGACACATCCCACTGAGCCCTGAGCCAGAGTAGATGGTCACGTCTAACAGAAAGCAGGAAGGTAGGAACTAAAGAGGAAGGCAGAGAAAGAGTAGAAAGAGAGGACTCAAATCAGTATTGAGTATTGCAAAGGACCAAATCTAGATCACTCATCTAGAGCCAGACATCCTAGAATGTGAAGTCAAGTGGGCCTTAGAAAGCATCACTACTAACAAAGCTAGTGGAGGTGATGGAATTCCAGTTGAGCTGCTTCAAATCCTGAAAGAAGATGCTGTGAAAGTGCTGCACTCAATATGCCAGCAAATTAGGAAAACTCAGCAGTGGCCACAGGACTGGAAAAGGTCAGTTTTCATTCCAATTCCAAAGAAAGGCAATGCCAAAGAATGCTCAAACTACCGCACAATTGCATTCATCGCACATGCTAGTAAAGTAATGCTCAAAAGTCTCCAAGCCAGGCTTCAGCAATACATGAACTGTGAACTCCCTGATGTTCAAGCTGGTTTTAGAAAAGGCAG
>SJYV01017254.1:139428-221229 GCA_006410875.1 Neotragus pygmaeus
AGGAATATTTTACCTAAAATATAGCATCAGTTCAGTTCAATCACTCAGTCATGTCCGACTCTTTGCTTTTCAAATATTCAAGAGAGTATCTGGCAGAAGTGAATTATTTTCTTCCTGTATAATTTCAGAGAACTTAACTGGTATTAGTGGTGGAAAGTGGAAGAGAGATATTAAAGCATTTGTTGCCACAAAAATATTTGATATTAAAACAAACTGCTTCATAATAATCTTGCTATGAAAAGTTTATCAAGAGGCTGGTTGATCTTTCACGAGTGAGATACCATAGAGAGGCACCATTCTCAGGTAGAAGACATAGCTAAAAGGATTATCAGAGTGATTATCAGAGTGGTTCCCAATTTGGATGATCTAAAATTCCTTTTTTGTTTTTAAATAAGATTACCCCCAGCCCGCCCTACTGTGGGTTGTTTTTTTTTTTAATATTTATTTATTTGGCTGTGCAGTCTTAGTTGTGGCACCTGTGGTCTTCTATCTTTGTTGCAGCATACAGGATTTTTAGGTGCATCATGAGCACTCTAAGTTGCGGCTTGTGGGATCTAGTTGCCTGATCAGGGATCTAACTCGGACCCACTGTGCTGAGAACATGAAGTCTTAACCACCAGATCACCAGGTAAGTCCTAGAAATTCTTTATCTGCAAAGATGAATGAGATAAGGCTTTTGTTTTCATTATGCTTACAATCTCCTCCTCCTCAGAAAGAAAGATATATGATAGAGACAAATAACACTGTTCAAATTATGGCTCAAGACACCAAATGAAGATACTTAGATAAAGTAGGATGCAATTAATGGCTAAAATAAATGGGACATATACTCAGTAAGAATTGTTCAGACATTTTCTGTCAATCAAATTTATATGTATATATATAACATTATTTTGTTCACACATTCCAGCCTCTCTCCAAAATTCCTATCTGCCTTGAGTGTCCCTTCCTTTCCTTTACATAGCTTCTAATTCTTAATTCCTCCTTCAGTGTTGATCTTAAATCCCAAAAGCATCCTTCATGAAGAGCCTCTCAAAATTCTCGTCTTCTGTGGTCATTCTCTTTTGTCATTGATTGTTTACACTTTAGTTAAATCATCAGGAAAGAAAATAAGTCTTACATCTCTAAGTAGGTCTAACATTCAAAACATGCACTCATTCAATGGGAGCTAATATTATAATGGTAACAATGCATAAAGGGGATTCCCAGGTGGTGCTAGTGGTAAAGATTCCACCTCCCAATGCAGGAGATGCAAGAGATGTGGATTCAACCTCCTGGGTTGGGAAGATCCCTTGGAGGAAATGGCAATCTACTCCAATATTCTTGCTTGGGAAATCCCATGGACAGAGGACCCTGTCAGGCTATATAAAGTCCATAGAGTCACAAAGAGTCAGATGTGACTGAGCAGACATGCACCTAAGTTAATAATGCAAAAAAAAAAAAAAAAAGAGAGAGAGACCAGGGAGAAAAGAGCATCATGATAACTTTGGGTAGCACAGTTAGAAAATATTCTTTAGAGGAGGTGGAATTTTACCCCCTACTTCTCTCCTGATTCACTGAAACATTTAGCNAAAAGAGAGAGAGACCAGGGAGAAAAGAGCATCATGATAACTTTGGGTAGCACAGTTAGAAAATATTCTTTAGAGGAGGTGGAATTTTACCCCCTACTTCTCTCCTGATTCACTGAAACATTTAGCCATTCAATAAATATTCATTGATGACTTCTAAGTCACATCCTGTCAAAGACTGAGGACACAAGAAAGAACAAGGCAGACATGGCACCCTGACTCAAGAGCTTACGTTCTAACTATAGAAATAAGGACAGAGACAAAAAAAAAAGAAAAAAAAAAGGAATTACAAATCATTATGGAAACAAGCTGGAGACTAATTTTACATAGAATGGTTAGGAATAGATTTTTTTGAGGAAATGACAGGCTAGAACTTGATGAAATGAACATGCAGTGTTGGGAGCAGGGCAGATAGGGTACATTTAGGCAGAGTAAAGAGCTTCTGCAAAACTTTTCATGTGAGAGTGACCTTAAGTTTTCTTCTGGGAATGAATAGAAGGTTACGTGGCTGCATCTGTTGGTAAAAAGGGAGGTGGGGAAAAGATGATCTTGGAGAGGTAGATGGGCCTGGGTTGTGTGAGGCTTTGAGGGCCATGGGGAGGTGCTCAGATTTCCTTTTAAGTAAAAGGGAAGACATTACAGGAAATGTCCACTTTAAGCAGGAAAGTGACATGACCTCCTGGTTTAAATTTTTTTGAGAACATTGGTTGCTCTATAAGAAATGGACTGACAAGAGTATGGAGTTAGAAGGCAGTTGGCAGTAACCCAGAGAAGAAATGACACTTTCTTGAACATGGCTGAAGTATTAGGATGGAAGAGAAATCAACAACCTTTCATTGTGCAACCTGATGTGGCTGCTTTAAGAAACCCTTTGAGCTTTAAGAATATTAGAATTCTGCTCTTTTAAGACTCAGATACTGGCTGGAAGCAGTGCTTTGTTTTTACCAAGGAAATACTTTGTTCTCTATTTGGATGCTGTTTATTTATGGTGGCTTGGAAGAGGGCTGCAGAGGAATGATGTTTAGGGACACCCCAGGTCTCTATCAGCCAGTCATTGGTGACACCTCAGATGACCCTCCCCAGCACAGCTTTCTGCTGCAACGGCAGCAGTGTGACCTGGTCCTCTGCAGTGTCAAGGAGCTCTAACTGCTACAGGATCTAGTCTGGCATAATGCTTGCTTGATTAAGAAACACCATTAGGCTCCGTTCATTATCAAAGGCAACAATCTGGCCAAGACGGTGACTCACCTTGTATAGCTAGAGCTCAAGCTGAATACATGGGCACACCCAGATGGATAAAAAAATAAATTTCATAGTTTGGGGAACACTGCCCCCTCCTGTGACACAATGTTGGCATTTGAGCAGAAACAATTCTCAAAGATCAGGAAGACCACACATTTTGGGATGGGGCTGCTTCTACAGCTAAGAAATACCTTGGTCCACTGTTAAAGGAGATTCATTCATGTCCAAGTCCATACTTCCACTTTCTTGAAGCCCATCCTTTCACTTCCTTCAAGCCCAATCTCAGTCCCAAGTTTTCATCAGCTGCCTTAGAACCATAGGCAGCAGGACAGGGTCAGAAACCTTATGTTAAACCCAACTGACAGTGTGTAGATATTTTGAGAATAAGAGGTTCATTGTTTCAGTAAAATTTTGTGGCAAAGGTTTGTTTATCCAATCCTATTGCCTTCTATACCTGACACAGCATGGGAGAGAAACTGCCTACTAAGCTTTTAGCACAGTGACTATAGCCCCATTGGTTCAGAGAATAGGATCCTTGCCCTCCTGTTGTTCTCTAACAAGATGGGCACATGTCTGTTTAGTCAATTGCTTCAAAAACTGGGCCTCCAAAAAGTATATTAGTGCTGTTTAGTGCTTTTCTGGTGGCTCAGTGGTAAAGGATCCACCTGCCAATGCAGGAAATGCCAGTTTTATCTCTGGGTTGGGAAGATCCCCTGGAGAAGGAAATGGCAACCCATTCCAGTAATCTTGTCTGGGAAATTCTATGGATAGACGGCCTAGCAGGCTACAGTCCTTGAAGTAGCAAAGGGCCGGCCATGACTGAGCTATTGAACACACACATGACATAGCCCACATCCAAAAGGGAGTTACATGGAAACTGAACTTTCAAAAAACCCAGTTCATTCAATTCAAAAACTTCCCTCTGTGGACATGACAAAATATGAGAAGGTAGCTGCCAACAACCTTTCAGGAAAAGTTGTTCCATTCTTAAAGCCATAAGAAAGAGTGGACCCACATCTGTGCCTCTGAACCCCCTGTCTGAACATGGTACCTGGGATGGCTACAGCAGCCTCGGTGCTGAGCAGAAAGTTAGAGCGGATTAGAAAGGGACACAGACTAGGGTTCTGGGTGTCTTCAAGGATATCTAGGACTACTGGAATCTTTTTTCCTTGGGGAGGGGGGCTTTTTATTGTGAGAGAATTTTATTGTTGAAGCCAGTTGTTACCGCAGCTTCAAGTTTTCCTTCTGGTGGAATGGGTGACTCCTGGGAGTCAACTAGAAGAGCTGACTCAAAGTTTTAAAGCCTAGAGGGACCAAAGCCATTAAGGATGCTCCCAGTGAAACGAATGTGTCCCCATGGCAGACGGTACCTCATTCCTCAGCTGATTTGCAGGAAGACTCGGCCCTTCTTAGGTGAATTCATGGGCTGCTGCTCTGATGGTTCTCGAAGTTCCTTCTGACCTTGTGTATGTTCCTTCACATGCACTCACTCTTCCTTGGTGTTTTGTTTTCTATTTGCACAAGTTCTACCTGTTAATGGGAGAAAGATGCAAACATTTTAAAGAATCACTTGCAATCCTAGCATTCAGGCAATGTTTAATATTATCTTGGCATATAATACTTTATATGTATATGTGTTTCCGATTGATATTTACCCCTTTAAAATTTGAGAACCATATTGTATATAAAGTTTTACATCCCCCCATTTGAACTATATAGTAAGCATCTCTATATATTTCTAAGTATATTTTGAAAGCTTAAAAAAGTGTCCTTTGATTTGGGCAATGTCTCCAGGCACCTGTTGAAGGTATTTGGGGATGAAGCAGGTTAATTTTCTGTCTTAATTTAAAAAACTTATTTCTCACTACCATTTCTAGATTTAATCTGGAAAAGTAGATTGATGGGACTTCTCTGGTGGTCCAGTGGTTAAGACTCTGCAATTCCACTTCAGGGGGCACAGGTTTGATTCCTGGTCCCCCTGGTGCCCCTGGTCCAGGCATGCCATGATAGTGTAGCCAAAAAGGAAAAGAAAAGTGGATTGATAATTCTGGATGCCTATGCTAGGTCACATTCTCTCTACCTAAAAGATGATTGTTTCTCTAGCCAACATGATGACAGTCCATAAGCACTGAGCACACAATTCTTCGGAGGCATACATTGTGCAGTATTTGGGAGCAAAGCCACAGGCTTTCCGGATTCCCCCTCGCTTTGCTAACTGCCTGTGAGATGAACCTAAATATGCTAGTTAGCACCTCTAATCTTCCTTTACCTCCTTTGTAAAATGAAAATAAAAATACAATCTGTTTCATACAGTCATGGTAAGAACTAGCATAATTCTGAATACAAGGCACGCAGATGTTAGCTTTTTTATTATTATAAAAGTTTTAGGAATATTACCATGAATTGATACTTACCTTCTTTAACTATTCTTCCAAAAAAAAAGCAGGAATTAAGGAAGGATTCAATAGGGAGTTTTCCCCTCTCTGCCTCACTCTATNATGTTAGCTTTTTTATTATTATAAAAGTTTTAGGAATATTACCATGAATTGATACTTACCTTCTTTAACTATTCTTCCAAAAAAAAAGCAGGAATTAAGGAAGGATTCAATAGGCAGTTTTCCCCTCTCTGCCTCACTCTATCGACTCTCCTCTAGAATGTCTCTGTGCCTCAGATTCTTATCGTGTACAAATTCTCACCAATCCCAGAGTACAGCAGACCTTTCCATAAATGATTTCATAATCACTTGTCTACACGTGATTTCTTCTGCTAGAATGCTCACCCCCTCCTTCACCCACCTGCCAAATGCTTGCTCATCCTTTAATATCTCCTCCTCTGTGGAGCCCTTTCCCAAATCTCCAAAGAGCTGTTGTTCCATTCTTTACACTCCCGCAACACCATTTTTAAACCAATTTCCTTAACATAGCACTTGCCATGATATATCTGTAACTGATCTGTTTACATGACAATTCTTCCACTGGAGTGCAGGTGTTCTTTTTTTTCTGGCTCGGGCCAGGGGGCGGGGGGTGGGTGGTCCAGGAACATGTTTTTGTCACCTCCAAAGAGTGCAATAAATGCTTAATGTGTGGGGGAAAAAATGAAATAAAACTACAAACCATACATTTCCCCCAGAGGAAAAAACACAGGGATGCTCAGGAGTCTGAAGGGCAGATCCATTCCCCTACTCCGCTCTCCATGTGTTCAAGACTAGAAAAAGCCCCCAAAGGAGTCGGAAGGAAGGGTTCCATTCAGCACACACCTAATTACAGTCCTCGCTCGATTCTCTCTTATAAATGACAACCATCACATGCCAAGATGCGACAGAATGACATCTGGCTCTTTGGCAGGCACCCTCGGCAACGGCGTTAATGACTTGGGAGATGGCTCTGGGTATGTAACACTGTTAAGTTTGTTGTCTGGATTATATTATCCTCTTCGACATCTTTTTACATTGTCCTCTAACTCACTTCTGATTCTGATTCAGTGAAACCTGGACACATTTATCCAAATTTGCCCAATGCCCTTCATGGCCTTGACATCCCAGTCCTTTCATATATTTTCATCAGCTTCCGTACATCATTCACAGAGAGTTGTGAGTGTACTTCACAGCCAGTTTTGTAGTCTCACAGGCAACTCAAAGGGGAAGGTTTTTGTCATCTGGGAAAAAGTTCTTTAGTGCTCGACCAAATTACATTTTCTAAGATGACCACATTTGGGGCTCCTTTTGAAATCACGCTATACAAAGGAAAAAATGCTTCAGTGACTACATATGCTTTGAATTTGAAACCAATATGCAATGCTTCATTAGCTCCCAGGATGAACTATAAAAAGGCAGGGGTTGCAACCATAACAGTCTTACCTCTGACTGAGACAAATATATACATTTTAATTTTTTCCTACACATTAAAAACAAAGCCTGTATCTGAAATTTCATCCAGTTTTCAGAAATGATGCATTTAATTTCAGTCCTGAGTTCCTTTATTTTTTCCTTTTTTTTTTTTTACTTCTCACCATATAGAAATAGGAAGCCAAACTAGGAAAACAGAATAGTATGAGAAAGATGTGTATAAGANAGCTCATGATCTGAGCCACAGTCAGCTCCTGGTCTTGTTTTGTTGACAGTATAGAGTTTCTCCATCTTTGGCTGCAAAGAGTATAATCAATCTGATTTCAGTGTTGACCATCTGGTGATGTCCATGTGTAGAGTCTTCTCTTGTGTTGTTGGAAGAGGGTGTTTGCTATGACCAGTGCGTTCTTTTGGAAAAATTCTATTAGCCTTTGCCCTGCTTCATTCCGTATTCTGCGGCCAAATTTGCCTGTTACTCCAGGTGTTTCTTGACTTCCTACTTTTGTATTCCAGTCCCCTATAATGAAAAGGACATGTTTTTGGCGTGTTAGTTCTAAAAGGTCTTGTAGGTCTTCATAAAACTGTTCAACTTCAGCTTCTTCAGCATTACTGGTTGGGGCCTAGACTTGGATAACTGTGATATTGAATGGTTTGCCTTGGAAACGAACAAGGATCATTCTTTCGTTTTTGAGATTGCATCCAAGTACTGCATTTTGGACTCTTGTTGACCGTGATGGCTACTCCATTTCCTCTAAGGGGTTTCTGCCTGCAGTAGTAGATATAATGGTCATCTGAGTTAAATTCACCCATTCCAGTCCATTTTAGTTCACTGATTCCTAGAATGTTGACGTTCACTCTTGTCATCTCTTGTTTTACCACTTCCGATTTGACTTTATTCATGAATCTGACACTCCAGATTCCTATGCAATATTGCTCTTTACAGCATTGGACCTTGCTTCTATCACCAGGCACCTCCACAACTGGGTATTGTTTTTGCCTTGGTTCCATCCCTTCATTCTTTCTGGAGTTATTTCTCCACTGATCTCCAGTAGCATATTGGGTACCTACTGACCTGGGGAGTTCCTCTTTCAGTATCCTGTTGTTTTGCCTGTTCATTCTGTTCATGGGGTTCTCAAGGCAAGAATACTTAAGTGGCTTGCCATTCCCTTCTCCAGTGGACCATGTTCTGTCAGATGGTGTATAAGGTGAGTGTTTTAGCTGTTTTAAGGAGTTACACAGCTTTCCTGTAATCTCCAGTGTATATATTTTATTAAGCTTTTGTTTGATTTACTACTGTCAATATGTCTCATGTCAATTTAATTCTTAGACCATTCAAAAGAAAACAGAATGGTAGAAAAAATGTTCTTCCACCTTGACAAAAACTTCCCCAAGGAGTTTTGTTTTGTTCTCTTATTTTACAGATACAGTATTTTGAATAAAATATATAATCCAATCCTGGCATAGAATAGACACTAAATGAATGTCAGTTCCCTAATAGTGTTAGTTGCTCAGTTGTGTCCAACTCTTTGTGAGCCCGTGCCTGTTTCTTGCCAGGCAACTTTGTCCATCAAATTTTCCAGGCAAGAACCAGGAGTGACTTGCCATATCTGTCTCCAGGGGAATTAATTCCCTAATAATGAGATTGCTAATCAGAAACAGTAGTATAGTAGTAAGAGTCCTAAAGAACAGGGCTGTATCATCACTTAATTAGTGGATAAAAATGGCAAGTTATGTGCTGTTTCTAGGTGTTATTTATTACCCTGAAATTGAACCAATAATGACTACCTGCTTATACTGCCATAGAAGAGTCAGTCAAAGTAACACAGGAATGGAAAGTATGTTTCTGGCGTCAGAAAATTCACATCCAGCTATCCCATTCAACTTGTTGATGACTTTGAATTTTTAGGTCCTGGACAAAGGTGGGAATGATTTCATTTATAGGGCAAAGTTGAACTTTCTGTTCTTTACATGAGCAACAAAGTGGACATTTCAGAACACCAAAACTAATAAATAAATAATGAAACATCAGATATTTTTACTCTAGTTTCAGCCCTGAACTTATGAGAAGTCATCTAACTTTTATATGTGCCACCATCTTTTAGATATTGAAGATGTGAAGAATTTTGACTACAACAGGTTACATGCTTTTGAGGAAGAAAGTATCAGTTGCTTTTGTAACCTCTCTTGGTGTATAAATAAATGGCAGTGATGACAACAAATCACTCCATTTTTCTCATTTGAGGCAAGTTTAATGGACAAGTCTCTATAATTTACAGTAATAATCTGAAAACCACATGCTTTGTTCTTTTTACCTTTTCTGAAAAGAGATTTTTCCCTCTACAGAAAACTCACAGGCTTTAGATATTCTACTCATAATAATCAAAATGAAACCTCTCCCTTCTAAGAAAGATACAGATTTTAGTGTGACCTTTGAACAAAAGACCTATCATACTGTATTAATTTCATTTGTTTCCCATAAGAAATGAAGTAGCATCAGTTGTACAGTGAAGATAAAGGCCTTTATGGTTGTTAAACAGGCTCCTAAACCCTTGGGCAAGTTTCTTAATCTTTTTATGCCTCAGTTTTCTCATTTGTAAAATGAAGACAATGATAGTCACCTGTGGGAAGTAAATATGATAGTAAGAAGAAAGCTCTTACAGTAGATAATCACTAAATTTTAAACATTTTTAGAAGTAAGCTGTAGTAAAAAAAAAGAAATACACCACCAATATTACCATTTGGTTTAAACTAAATTTTTACAGTAGGCAGTAACTTTTTAAGTAGCTTGGGAAAAATAATCTAATATTTATACTCTTTAGGTTATATAACCAATTGAATTAAATAATTACCTATATGTGATCTCTTGAAAACTCATGTATGTGAATCATACAAGTAGTATAAGTAATGACTATTTATAAGGTTAGTACACAGTATGTGATTTTCTTAAATTACGAAAATATTTTTGGACTCATGTTATCAGATTATGCTTAATAAAAGGTAGTATCATTGTTTCAAAATGAAATTCAAATCATCTTTCTTTGCTACCCATCTCATTCTTTGGCCAAATATTAATTTTTAGCTTTTGGCTATATCTGTAATGTTTTGAAGACATCCAGAATGTTTCAGAACTAGTCTTTGGGTAGGAGAAGTATTGAATAATCTTAAACTGAATCTTTTTGATACGGTTACCACCTTTAGATATGTTAATTTCAGTGTATATAAATATACACATTTATAGCAGTTTTTATGGTTAACGTATTTAATAATTATAGTTTATATACACTTAATGTACTTTGATTAAAGATGGAAACTTTGCTTCTGTACATCTATTACCAGGATTTTAAGATATTAGATTTTATCCCAATTCCAGGTTTGTTCAAGAGAATAAATGAGCTTACACAGTTATTTATATCTCACATAAATTTTTAGTTCTGACTTTCTTGAATCCTGGAGTGCTCTTCCATATGATGTAGATTAGTATCTGAGTTCTTATTCTTGTTGATAACATATACATATTAGTTTACCTTCTTCAGTGATACATCAGCAGGGAGCTGTTAAACAAGTTTTAACACCAATGAAATTTTTACTTTTTTTTCTGAATTAAGATAACATAAAATAAGAGTAAAACCAATAGTGGAGACACAGTTTTAAATAAGTTTTATTAGTCCTGCTTTTTACTAGAGGAGGGAAAGTTAGTATTGTCATATGGTTTCACTATAGGTAAACCAGTGAGGTTTGTTTATGAATCATTTAGGTAAGATATTTGCCATTCATATTTGTCACTATTGCAAAAATTGTATTTGAAAGTAGATAACAAAATATACCTAGAGATTTATTTTTAACTGAGATTAAAATGAACCAAATGTATAAAGTGTTAACAAAGCTTATTTAAAATCAAGCCCATCTAACAGGCATTTTGTTCATTTGTTTTTTTATAAGAAATTATCACAATTTTATGTAATACAGTTTTGAAATGCTTGACCTTTAAGAGATATACTCAGGGTTGGGGGCCCTGAGGAGTGGAAGCAGATATCACTATTCCACGTTATTCTGTCCATGTGCAAACTCTCTTTCAGGATTACAAATCACTAAAGACAGATAGAGTCATCTGTACACTGTTTGAGGAAGACATTTCCTCTCTTCTGTATCCTATTTACAATTCCACTGGGTTCATAAAATGGTCAGATGCTACAGAGCCATGAACAAACTACAGTGCTTTTAATAGAGCCATTCATCTGCTCCTTTTGAAGGTTAGTGCTCTCTCTCGAGGGAGGATTCTCGGATAATAAGAGGGAAATGAATGCCAGTTGAGCACCTGTAATCAAATTACTCTTAATTCCCTCAACTCTTGTCAGATATTGAGCTTCTCATATCGTTTCATAGGTGGGCATTTTGCAGAACCCCATGGTATGATGCAGTTAGTTTCCTTTCTACCTTCCCTTTCTCTTCCCTGTGCTTTAGCTGCCATCCATCATGACTAGGTAAATCCTGTCAGATGGAAAGTCCCAGCCATTCAAGCAGTCAGACACTGAGCCAGCCTGGTCTACCCGTGCACCTATCACTTTCCAGCATTCAGCTTGTGAGAAAAGGGGGCCGAGAGAAAATTTGTGAAATAGATGCAGGCAATGTGCCCAAGTGTGTCAACAGGCAGTGTGGCCTCAGCCTGGGTCCTAGTAGGATGATACTGCTTCTGAAAGGATTCAGTCTGCCCACCCCCACTCCCCAAGGAAGAACTGATCCATGTAAATGCTTGCTATTTCAAACCTAGAGCAAACCGTAATTTACTCCAGACTCTCACAGACCCAACATGTCACATGTAACAAAACAAGCGCAGTACAAAGCACCGAGCTTCTGACTCTTTCAGCTGGTCCATAACTCATCCTGCTGTAAAGGCTTCAGGGGGAATTTGTAGAATGGGAGGAAGTGTTCCATTTCATTTGTACTGTATCACTTGGGATCTGAGATGAATTCTGGATGCGGCCACAGACATGCTTGGAATTTCATTGATTTTATTACATTGGTTGGAACTTACATATGCTTTATGGGTTTTGTAATCTCAACTTTTATTTAATAAAACCCAGGCATAATATGGAAAATAATAGTAGTAGACAACGACTGAGGAAAGTAGAACACTGAAGGTATTGTTTTTTATTCTGTGTCAAATAACTTTTAGTTTAACAAAACTTGAGTCAGGGATTTATGGAAGGATATAAATCTAAGAATTGTGCCGTTGTAATGAAAATAGTGCTTCAACTTTATTTTAAAACTATCTGAAATCAGATAACTCATTTATCAGTTATGCAAAATAGATGTTAGTCTTGACAATGTTTACCTCACCACTTTGTTGTAAGGACAAATTAAAATATTTTCTATCACAAATATACTTGTTAAGTCAGCTATGAATTGGCGTGCTTCCTTATTTTTGTCCTAAGCAGCAGAATATCTTTCTGTCTATATATCTGTCATCTATCTGTGTATCTGCTGCTGCTAAGTCACTTCAGTCATGTGCAGCTCTGTGCAACTCCATAGGCAGCAGCCCACCAGTCTCCTCTGTCCCCGGGATTCTCCAGGCAAGAACACTGGAGTGGGTTGCCATTTCCTTTTCCATTCCATCTATCTATATTGTATTAACTCTGGATTTGAATGGTAAATGAAACAGAGAGCATCTCAGTGCTTTTTGAGTTTTTCACCTTATATTCTCTAGGTTTTAACCCACAGCAAAAGTGGTTAAACATACAAAAATCCTTACTTAAAAGGATTCTTTAACCAACAAGAATATGTGGACTCTAAAAATATGTAGACCGTGACTGAACCAGACTCTGCATTGAGAATAATACATAAATTTTAGTACTCTTCCTTTCATAAAGACCCCCCCACATGCACCCTAATACTAATATGCAGTTTATTCTCCCTCTAGCCCTGATGATAAACCCTTAGGAGGACACATATGGCAATAATATCTTTGCTATTTGGATCTTATGTGTCCATACCTTTCATCTCATTGCATTTTCTTAGGATGGTCACTTTTTGCTCCAAGGCCTTCTTTGTATTTGTTCAAAAAACGAAGACTTTGTCATTTGATTATAAAGAAAGACATTAATTCTTCTAAATATACTAAAAAAGGTTACATTACCACTGACAGGTAAATATTGTCTGCTCGGAGTCTCTAACCCAGTGTTTTTTCAATACCTTATGACCCATGAAGTTTTTGAAAGCAAATATATTTCTCACACTCTGTGAAAGACACAAGTTCTCATCTAACCAGTAGTCATTTCCATCTTATTCCTCATTGTCAATACCCTGGCTTTTTTTCCTCATTAAAGCATGTTCAAGTACTTCTAGAAAAGAATCACTAAGGGAGAATCTTGAAGCCACGTAGTGCCTTTATGTCCCATGATAATTAATTGATCAGGTTGTGATCATGTGACAGATTCTGGCCAATGAGATGTTTAGGCAATTCCAGAAAGATTCCTCACTTGTGCAAAAGACAAATAAAGGAATATTTCCTTTTCTTCATTGTAACATTGTTTCGGGATGTGATTCCTGGAGTGGAGTTAGCCACATGAGGGTCTGGAACAGATAAAACTTAAAACAAGTCAAAACTCTGGAGGAGTAACTAAAACAGAAAGAATTTATCTTTGAAGATATGTTTGCTTTCCCAGTCCTGGAATTACCCTCCTCTCATGGCATTTTGTTAAGTGAGATAATACGTGCATGTGTGTTGTGCTTAGTCATTCAGTTGTGTCCAACTCTTTGTGACCCCCATGGAATATAGCCTGCCAGGCTCCTCTCTCCATGGGGATTCTCCAGGCAAGAATACTAGATTGGGTTGCCATGACCTCCTCCAGGGGATCTTCCCAACCCAGGTCTCCTGCATTACAGGAAGATTCTTTCCCATCTGAGCCAACAGGGAAGCCCAGGAATACTGGAGTGGGTAGCCTATCCCTTCTCCAGGGGATCTTCCCAACCCAGGAATCAAACCAGGGTCTCCTGCATTGTAGGTTGATTCTTTTACCAGCTGGATAATATATATATGTACTGTGTTTTCGTTGGAAGGAATGATGCTAAAGCTGAAACTCCAGTACTTTGGCCACCTCATGCGAAGAGTTGACTCATGGGAAAAGACTCTGATGCTGGGAGGGGTTGGGGGCAGGAGGAGAAGGGGACGACAGAGGATGAGATGGCTGGATGGCATCACCGACTCAATGGACACGAGTCTGAGTCAACTCCGGGAGTTGGTGATGGACAGGGAGGCCTGGCGTGCTGCGATTCATGGGGTTGCAAAGAGTCGCACATGACTGAGTGACTGAACTGACTGATTCTTGACTTTGCTTGCTGTGTTTTCTGTGATGTGTAGAGAAACTTATCTTCTAACTCACCTATCTTTCTTTAAAGATATTTAAGGTTTCAAAATATAATGGTGTCAAGAGAAAGATTACATCAGCCCAATTTTGAACCTGAAGGAAATACATTTTTACTTGATCAATTGGTGTTACTGTAAGAACTGAGATTACTTGATTGTCCTAAGCTTTTACTTCCTACATTTTGAGGATGGAAAATGACAAGATAGATCACTTTCGATATCATACCACTTTCTATACTCTTCCAGTTCATGTCCTTTTAAAGAAATATAGCTCTAATATCATATATCCAAGTCTGTTGTTTCTAGGCTTATGGTGATGAGATGGATGTTTCAACTCCTGTGATAGGCAATCACATCCTGCTGGGAATAGAACTAAAAATATGACCCCCATGTTCATCTCACAAACATTCAACACTGGTACCTCTTAACTGAACCTGTATAAACTGAGGTCTTGTGATGGCCTTCTTCTCCATTATATTGGATAAGAGGTGCTAAGAATAAAGCTAAATCAGAAAAAAAAAAATGTTATCAAGATAGAGAGTCACAGAGTCCTGTGGATGTTTTTGAATCCATAGATTCAGCTCTCTCTAAAGCTCAGTCTACTCCCTAGACTTCCTCAGTCTCATTGTTTGAGTTACAGTGACCATGGTAGGCAGAATAATGGCAAGATGCCCATGCCCTTAAATCTCTGTGAACACGTTACCTTATATAGCAAAAGAGACTTTGCTGACGTAATTAAGAGAACAGATCTTAAAATAAAAAGGTATTCTGAATTTAAATGTAGACCTGATCTAATCACTTGAGCCCTTAAAAGCCAAGAACCTTCTCTGGCTAGAATTAGAAGATTGATGAAACACAGCAAAGTTAGAGAGATCCCAAAGTGAGAAGAATTGAATGTCTCATGTAGGCCCACATGCAAGAATCAGAGAGGCTTTGGGAACTTAAAGATAGCTCCTAGCTGAAAGCTAACAAAAAAATTAAGGACCTCAGTCATATAATCAAAGCACAGGGAATATTCTGCTAACAGTTTGACTCTATTTGAAGTTATTCTCCTCCAGAGCCTTCCAATGAACTGCTTGACATTATAAGACCTAGAACAGAGGTACTTTTTGACTTACAAAAATGTGAGACAATAAGCATGTGTTGTTTTTAGCTGCTAAATATATGGTAACTAACTATAGCCGCAATAGAAAGGCTAATACAGTTACTAAGGAGGATTTGGGGTTTTTCTTAACGAAAGTGTCTAGAATGTATTACTGTTTTTGTTCACAAATATACTGCAATATTGGAAAAAATGAATTTTCTTTTGAGTATAAAATAGCCATAGTCTTGGGGGAAAACACAGAAGATTTGTTCTGAAATATACTTGATGTCTTAGAATGTTGTTGTTAGTTTTTGTTTATTTCTTAATGTTAGAAAAGCAGATTATCTTGAGAACAAATACCAAAGGTTGATAATAATTAAATTATATCAGGGGTTGGGGTGGGCATGGGTGGGTAGAAATTAAAAGAAAAAAAACATGTTTGATGTACTGGTTTGACAATGGAACTTGCTTCAGGGGTGGTTGAGCATATTAACAGGTTAGAGTCAAGTTAATCAGGAAAGACTCACAGGCTTGCATACAATACCTTGGCAGGTGAAAGGCTTGAGGGAAAGGAAGGCTGAAGAAGAGGGACTGGGCAGAACCAAAGGAAAAGGAGACCTCTCAGTCTGATTAAAGGATGTTAGAGTGAAGATTTTAAACATAAAATTTAGGTATGAAAATAAAAATCTAGGAAATTAGATTTATAACTCCCAAACTGACAGTAATAAAGGAGATACTTGGAGAAGATTCAAGTCATGTCAAGTTAGATGTTCATTCTGTGATAAAATGTAACAAAACAAAATGCTGCTCTCCTGAAATGCATACCTTGGTGTTTAGGATTTTTACTGGAGGTCAGTCACACAGACTTGACTTACCTCGGCTATTCAGACCAGTGTCACACAGCAAAGGCAGGCATTCATACAAAACCCCACTATTAGCATAAAGTATCAAACTGGTAACTTATGGCCTAAGTCTCAGGCATACAAAATGACTATCATAAAGCAGAATATTCCAAGGCTCAGAGCTCATATCCCAGAAGCTGGCCAGGGGCTGACCTGAAAACAGGTTAATTTGGAGAATCTACAAAGTTTGATCAACCAAGCCTGTTGACTCCTTCCTGTAAAATAAACTTTTTTTTTTTTTAATCAGAACCCTTGGGTTATAAAGCCCACTAGGTTATATTAAAAATGATGAAATGCAAGTTCACAACATGCTGTGACTGGATCAGGACGCACTGTAGTAAGAACTCTCTTCATTGGAGCCAAATACCCACAGAGGAAGTCTGTGCTGAGAGGAAGCAAAGGGAAGTGTGTTCTCTGGGGTCGTTGCCTCCACCTAGGCTGGAGTCTATAACCTTTTGCCATGAACTAGGAGGCCTATTTCTCACATGCCACAGATGCCTATCAATACTCACGTAGCTTCAAAGCTGTGGAAACTTCCTCACTTTTCAGGGCTTCCTGTCAATTCTTATGTTGTAACTCATGCAGAATATAACACAATGAACAGAAAAGGCCACTCTTAGCCAAAGGAGACCAGTCCCAGTGTCGTAGGTGCCTCAGGCCCTACCCAGGCATCCAGAGGCTGAGAGGAGCTATATGTTGCACATCCGCCATTGGGAGTTCTTGCTTCCAATTCTTTGGCATGATAACTCCAACCCTGTGAGGAAAACCTGCTCATTCACTCTGAGAACGATGACCTTTCTTAGCTAAACCATCCTACCTTTCTCACACAAGGAAGTACAGCTATGAATTTGATTTTTCCCCACTGAAAAATGATATTTTTCTGTTATTATACTGATTAAAGTAGCAGGTTCCATTTTGGAAATACCCAGTCCCCTGGGAAAATTACGCAGAATGAACAAGAGAGAGAAAGAGAAACTGACTGACTCTGGAGGATCTGTGAAGGGTAATGAAGAATCATTTATTTGTGGGGGGCTGGTTTAGTACTGGGCTGCCTCAATGAAAGAACTTGCTCTGCTTCTATCTTTAAGGAGCCCGCATTCCACTAGAGGCAAGGCATAGGCAGAGACAATTAAAATGCAGTTTACTCTGTGCTATTATAGTAGTAAGCACAAAACTGTTGGATGGGAGAAAAGACATTGTATTTCCCTTATCTAAAGTAATATTCTTCCTTAGTATCCATGGGATATTAGTTCCAGGACCTCCTGCAGATATCAAAATCCAGGATTATTCAAGGCCATAAAATGGTGTAGTAAGCCTGGCTCTCCACATCCCTGAGTTCACCATTCAACCAATGGAAATCAGATCTGTGATCCAGTCCATTGACTACTCAGTTTCATATCCCACAGATAACAGCAAGCCAACCAGATTAACTTGCTGTTCAGTCACTAATTCATGTCAGACTCTTTACAATCCCATGGACTGAAGCATGTCAGGCTTTCCTGTCCTTTACTATCTCCCAGAGTTTGTTCAGATTTATGTCCATTGAGTCAATGATGCTATCTAACCATTTCATCCTCTGTCACTCTCTTCTTTGTTTGCCTTCAGTCTTTCCCAGCATCAGGGTCTTTTCCAGATTACCTTCAGTTCAGTTCAGTTCAGTTCAGTTGCTCAGTCGTGTCCGACTCTTTGCAACCCCATGAATCGCAGCACGCCAGGCCTCCCTGTCCATCACCAACTCCCGAAGTTCACTCAAACTCACATCCATCGAGTTGGTGATGCCATCCAGCCATCTCATCCTCTGTCGTCCCCTTCTCCTCCTGCCCCTAATCCCTCCCAGCATCAGACTCTTTTCAAACGAGTCACTTTTCCTGAGGTGGCCAAAGTACTGGAGTTTCAGCTTTAGCATCATTCCTTCCAAAGAACACCCAGGGCTGATCACCTCTAGAATGGACTGGTTGGATCTCCTTGCAGTCCAAGGGACTCTCAAGAGTCTTCTCCAACACCACAGTTCAAAAGCATCAATTCTTCAGTGCTCAGCCTTCTTCACAGTCCAACTCTCACATCCATACATGACTACTGGAAAAACCATAGCCTTGACTAGAGGGACCTTTGTTGGNATCTCCTTCAGAATGGACTGGCTGGATCTCCTTGCAGTCCAAGGGACTCTCAAGAATCTTTTCCAACACCACAGTTCAGAAGCATCAATTCTTCGGTTCTCAGCCTTCTTCACAGTCCAACTCTCACATCCATACATGACCACAGGAAAAACCATAGCCTTGACTACATGGACCTTAGTCAGCAAAGTAATGTCTCTGCTTTTGAATATGCTATCTAGGTTGGTCATAACTTTTCTTCCAAGGAGTAAGCGTCTTCTAATTTCATGGCTGCAGTCACCATCTGCAGTGATTTTGGAGCCCAAAAATATAAAGTCTGACACTGTTTCCCCATCTATTTCCCATAAAGTGATGGGACCGTATGCCATGATCTTCGTTTTCTGAATGTTGAGCTTTAAGCCAACTTTTTCACTCTCCTCTTTCTAGATTTCAACAAATTCATCTTTTGTGAGCCTAACCTGAAAGCAGTGTTTCCCAAGTGGGAAAAGCTTAAGTTTTACGTATACATGGTATTTAAAAATAAGATGAGAATGTTGCTCTCTTCCATCCTCTTTCCAGTCCATTTCAAGGAGCAAGTCTCACTTTGGTGCTGGTGTGTCTCTTCAACACTTCTCCAGCATTCCTTAACCTAAGAGTAGGACTCAGGCCCAAGGCCTGCAGCAAGCAGCCATAGCCAACTAAAATTCCATTACTGTATATTTTTGTTTTAATTATATTTATATATAAGCCTTCTGTTTATGGCAAGGAAAGTGGTCTTAAATTTAAAGCAATAACTTTAAGTGAAAGTTTAAACGTTTCAACATTTAAGTGAAACCATGTGCTAATTTCAGGAAATAGTACAGGTGAGATGTGGATATGTTGGGGGAGGTCGGTGGGAGGGTTCTCACATTACTGAGCTTGGAAAACACGGTCCTGAGGTGTTTCAGGAGCCTATAAAAATGTGGAGGAGAAGAAAGAAAGAGAGAACATTAGAGAGAAGAATGATTAGGGGTCTAAGAAGAGAGAAAATGCACGTTGCATGTCCATCCTTCACTAACTGGGCTACCCTGCCTCTACAGAGGGCTGTCACATGGAGATAAGAGTGTTATCCATAGCTGCACAGGGCCTCCTGGGATTGGGCCAGCAGAGTGGCATTCTGCCAGCATGAAGAAGTGAGCAGGGCCTGATTTGGAGGTGGCAGGAATACTCGGAGTTATTTTGGGAGCCAGAAATTTAATCCTTTGGACCTTTTACCTCCCCACCTTTAGCCAAGTTCTTTGATTCCCNTGAAATGTTAGCTTCATTCTATGGGTGTTTTAACTTTTAAAAAAATTTTTGCTTACAAAATAACTGCAATACTCACAACTGAAAAAAATCATATTATCTAGTGCTTTGACTTATTGGAGAAACATTTATGTGTAGAACTAATACATTCATCATGTGTAATTGGAAATTAATGAAACAGTATTTATACTGCTTATATTTTTACTTTTTTTTTCATTTAAGCATGCCATCTTAAAATGTATTATACCTATTTAAAATGTTGATGGAAATCAAAGATATAGGATTATGAAATGCCAAATATATAATTAAAAAGGGATTATTTTCAAAACTCTATACAGTAGTTCTCAATTATACCATGGTACTCTCTAATTCTTCAAAATTCTGAAGTGATTTGTAGGAAATAGAAATGTCCATGGTTCAAATCCTGTGAGTTTCAAATAGCATATATTTTGTTTGTCTCCATGAAAGAGACAATAGACATCAGAATATAAAGTACTAAAGTGGTTTTTTATTAACTAGTTTGATGAGGAATAAATAATGGGATCTTTCCAAAAGTTGTCAGTCTTTGACCAAAGTTTCCTGTGCCTTGGTTAACAAAACTTCAATTTCCATAAATATATCGATGCCTCCAGAAAGGTGTGAACAGATGCTTCATCTCTACATTGTGTACATAAATGTACGTTCTGAGATGTAAATTGATCAAACTGTAGAAACAAATCATTTAAGATTCGTGCAGTGATTAATAACAGAAGCCAGTAATCAAATCTCCCTGCCACCAGCACATCTGTTACAGAGAGTTTCTAGTTTGCCCTATTATGCAAATATGCAATAAAACAAATACATTACTTAATTTAGCAGCTGGTTCAAAAACATTATTTTAGGTGATTTCTTTAGGTTTTGTGTACTTTTGCCATTGATAATGGTTAAAGTGAACTAATTCAATTGTTTATGAGATGAGGGCTTCTACATAAAAAGTAGCCCCTGGGGAAAGCCAGCTTTTTGAAAGTCATTTTGACCCTTGTCTCTGAGAATTAAACACTGAGGCAAACACAAGATGAGTCATGGCTCTCAAGACTTCCACTCAGAAAGCACAGGATTCTTAAATGATTTAAAATGGAAACTCCCTTGATTTCCCTGTTCTTAAGAATAGAGGAAAATCCTCAGTGCTAGAACTTGCTGGATTTGTAATTTAATTTTTTTAAGCTGAAGTTGTTTTTACATTAAAAAAAAATCTGGACACAAAAAAAGAAATTTTACAGTTACCTTGTACTGTGTGCTCTGATGTCTTCCTGGCAAAAGGTAGGAGGATCTCATGGAATCAGTGGGAACTTTGTGAATAGCTGGTATACTAAAAAAGTAGGAAACATGCCTCTCATGAGCTTGAGAATGATATGACAAACCACAAGTAGGTGGGTCGCGCTCTTAGGAAATGCTCAGAGGGGTGCCTTTCGTGTAGAGTAGGCAGTGACCAAACTTGTATTTGTGAGACCAGTTGAGGGAGGAGATGAGGAAAGAGAACAGTGGCATCAAGCACAGCCACCCACAGAGTCTTCAGTAGCTGGAGAGCAGGCGAGAAAAGAATAGCCCTGAGCTTTCAGCAGAGGAGCTAACTAAAATGGTAGCTGGAGAACAAGGAGTCACATGTTACTCTAGAGTTTTAAGTTGTTTGAAGACTGCTGCCTTACTTGGTACAGGGGATAGCTGAAAAGCAATATCTATGCCCCGTTCATATTCAGGGTCTCTTAGTTAATATGCAGAATCTCAAGTCCCTTCCACTGTGGGTCCATAGGACTGCTTTAAAAGGACCTGTTAATTAGTTATTTTTAGATCCATCTTTACCAATGGCTGAGCTTCTCTAGTAGCTCAGACCGTAAAATCATCTGCTTGCAATGCCAGAGACCAGGGTTCAGTCCCTGTGTCGGGAAGACCCCCTGGAGAAGGAAACAGTAACCCACTCCAGTACACTTGCCTGGAAAATTCCATGGATGGAGGAACCTCACAGGCTATATATAGTCCCTGAGGTCACAAAGAGTCAGACATGACTGAGTGACTTCACTTTCACTTACCAATGGCTAAAATCTATGACTCTAAGGTGAGGAATTACATACATGCTTACATATTTAATAATATGATACCTATAATAATCTAAATAATCAATATTTATCGAGTACCTGCATTAACACCACCTTATAAAACATCCCTACAAACAATATCTCTTTTGAGCTTCATATTTGGTCAATGTGGGTAGTGGGGCTCAAAGTGACTTACCTAAAGGCACAGGATGTTGGGACCAAAACTAAGGATTAATTCCAAAGCCCACGTTCACACTTAGGTTACTAAAGTTAAATTTCATTAGAAGACCTGAGGAAAAAGACAAATTGTGGAGTGTGTCCTCAGAACCATAGATGGAAGAGGGAGAAAGTTCAGTTTTCTTAGTAAATACTCAACTTCATGCTCTGCAACCATACTGAGACTTCAAATTCAAACATTAACATTAAAAGAGAAAATACAGGGACTTCCCTGGTGGTCCAGTGGTTGAGAATCCACCTTCTTATGCAGGGTATGAGGGTTTGATCCCTGATCCAGGGGACTAAGATCCCACATGCAACTAAGCCTGAGTACTGCAACTACTGAGCCCTCCGTACTGGTGAAATGTGGGAGGATCTCACAGAATCTGTAGGAACAAGTTAGATAGCTGGTATATTAAAAAGTGGGAAACAAGTCTCTTATGAGCTTGAAATTGATATGAAAACCCAGAAGCAGGTGGGTTTCACTTTTAGAGAGACCAGTTGAGGGAGGAGATGAGGAAAGGGAACAATGGCATCAAGCACAGCCACCTTGCACCCCCACAAGAGAAGCCCAGATGCCATAACTAGAGAAGTGCCGAGGTGCCCCAAGTAGAGAAAGCCCATGCACCTCAAAGAAGACCCAATGTAGCTAATTGGAAGAAAAGAAAAAAACAAAACAAAACAGATTTAGGATACATGACTGAGAGTAGGCTTTTTGGAAACGTGGATTACCCAGCAGACAGACTGTATTATTCAGGATTCTTCAGAGAAACAGAACTGATAGGATGTGTGTATATATATAAAGAGATGTGTTATAAAGGAATTGGTTCATGTGATTATAGGCTGGCAAGTCAAAATCTGCAGTGTGGACCCCCAAATTGGAAACCTAGGAGATGAAGGTGCAGATGAAATCTGATGGCACTCGGCTGGAGAATTCCTTTCTGAACAGGGAGGCCGCTCTTCCTGTTCTATTTGGGCATTCAATGATTAGATGAGTCTCATCTACATAGTGGAGGGCAATATGCTTTACTCACAGTTCCCCAACTAAATATACATGTTTATCTCATCCAAAAATGCCTTACAAGTTAACACATAAAATTAACCATGACGCAGACCAAGTTTATACTTAAGTGACAGTGTGAGTGGTTTTGCTCAGTCATGTCCAACTCTTTGTGATCCCATGGACTGTAGCCCACCAGCCTCCTCTGCCCATGGAACTCTCTGCAAGAATACTGGAATGGGTTGCCATGCCCTCCTCCAGGAAAGCCTCCAGACCCAGCTCTCTTATATTGCAGACAGACTGAGCCACCTGGAGAACCGTTATACTTAAGACACCTGCAAATTACGGTACTTTAAAAGAAAAAAAAAAAAAAAAAGACTTGAAAATAATCTGGTGTGTGATATTTCAGAAAAAAACAATCATCATCAGAAAAAAAAATGGACTCTAGCTATCTTATCCTTAATTTTACAGTTTAGCATTTTTAATATTTTGATTAGATGCAGGGTGGAAAGGGACCTAAAAAATCTCCATAATACACTCTAATACTGTAGTGTTTGGGACCTTTACAGGCCTTGCCTTCTGGTCATCACTAGAAATTTCAAGCCATCACTATATGAATTTTTTCTGTCCAGTGCTTTAGAAGTGATAATGAAAGTGAATTGAATTCATTTGGCAAATATTAGGCCTGCCAACAATATTCTTACTTTCTGTAGAGATTGTGAGGTCAGCATAGCATAAGGGGCAGGAGCAAGACATTGAAGTCACAGAAAGCCTCATTTCCTAACTCTTTTCAACACTTTTCTATCAGTGTGATTTTTGGCAAGTTACATAACTCTCTAAGTTGCAATTTCCATATCTTTAAACTAAAGATAATTGAGCTTATTTCCCACTGCTATCACGAGGATTAAAGGAGTTAAAGCACTCAGAACTCTGGGCACAGTGTCTGACATATGATAACTCAATAAACATTATTCTTGTGATAGCCATGAGAAGAAGAAAATGAGTTAGGGTAAAAAGCATAGCTGTTGGGCCAAATCCATCAACACTTTCTACATGTTGCACAGTGGATATTCCTAGTAAGGAGGTTGCTGAAGAACCATCATGGACCCTATGTCCTCTATTTTTGGAGACCATATTCTACATATCAAGCATATTAATAAACTCAAATCCCGTGTTAAGTGAAGCATTCAGAAGGTAAACTGTTTTGTAAGATTTTCTAAAGATACTTTTGCTATAAAAATTATTTGAAAGGGAATGTGTTACTCACTCAGTCATGCCCATCTCTGCGACCCATGGATTGTAGCCCACCAGGCTCCTCTTTCTGTGGGATGCTCCAGGCAAGAATATTGGAATAGGTTGCCATTGTCCTCTCCAGGGGATCTTTTCAACCCAGGAATTGAACCCGGGTCTCCTGCATTGTAGGCGGATTCTTAATTTCTTATTTATCAACTTGGAATTTCAGGAATTCCTTAAAAGTAAAAATAATCTAAAATTTTTCTTACAAACTGGAATCTTCATAGAATTTAATGTTTAATGAAGTTGTCAATATTTTGTGTGATAAAGAGTGTATTAAACATTTAAAAATTTGACTTCAGTTTAAAAAATATTTTGGTGACAGTAAAGCTGTACACAAGTAACAAATAGTCTTGTAAGTTCACAGATCCTAGATATTCTTATGCTGCATAATGGTTCAACTGTCTTGTATAAGTTTTAAGTTCTTCAGAAAAGTAGAAAGAGAGAGAAAGGGTGGGGGTGGGGAGTCAGAAACCATGCTTCCATCATGAGTTAAAAAGGTATTATAAATTTTTATTTTTAATTATGAAACATTTCAAATATATAGAAAAGTATATAAGAAATATAATTCATTCCATTGCTTATTGCATCCCCTGTTTTACTCATAAGATAATGTACTTTCTTCCATAAGTGTATTCATTAATATCAGTTTGGGTTTCTGTTTGAAGGCTAGGTTAACTAAATATACATTTCTAGTCTCAAAGATAATTTTACTCAGCAATTTGAGGATATCATTCCATTGTCATCTGACCCCTGTTACTATAGTTGAAGAGTTTGTAGTCAGTCAAATGGTTTTTTGACTATGCCCTGCCTATTAGCTTCTCAGGTTTACTCTTACCTTTGGCATTACACATTTGGTCCATAGTGTACCTAGGTGAAATTTTTCAAAATTTATTACCTGTTTAATTTTTTCTTCCTGTAATCCTATTAGTGGCATGTTGAACAACCTTATTTTATGTGTTTATTAAACTCCTTTGCATATTTTCTATATTTTATTTCTCTTGCTTCTATCTGGTAATTTCCTCAGATTTATTTTAGAGTACAGACATATCCTCATATTTATTCAGTCTACTATTTAACTCTACCATGATTTTCTTTTCCAGTCTACCTTCCAAGTTCTTAGACTTAGGTATACATCATAATGCCAGCACTTTGCTTCATGTTCTTTCTCTGATGGGGGGTCTAAAATCCAATCTATTATGTTAGTTGGACAATAGCCTACTCTCGTCAACCTATGTGTAAATTTACCTTCTCTGTTTTAAAGATCTTTGTTTTTAGCATCTGAAGATTTATTTTTCTTTTTTGCTAATTCAATTGACATTTACACTTTTATTTTTGGTCTATCAAAATTAGTAGTATTAATTTTTTTGTTGGAGGATACATTTTAGTCTGTATTACTGGTTAAATTACATACCCTCTAAATTTGTTTGTGGATGTCTTAACCCCCAATATGATGGCATTTGTAGATGGGGGTCCTTGAGAGGTAAACAGGTCAAGAGGATGGGACCCTTAGGATGGGATTAATTCTCTGATAAGAAGAGACTCCCCAGAGCTTGCTCTCTGACTTTCCTTGAAAGGGAGATCACAGCAAGATGGCAGCTGTCTGAAAACCAGAAAGGAAGAACCAGAACATTCTAGCATCCTGATCTGGACTTCCGGACTCCAGAACTGTGAGAAAATGCATTTCTTTTATTTAATCCATCCAGTATATCATATTTGGTTATGACAGCCATCTTTTTGAAATACCGAGTCTCTAATAACTTGTATTTATTCAATTAGTACTGACAAGTTTTAAGAAGAAAAAGTCTTGCTGCTTTTACTTTTAGCTTATCAACTAAGGCTCCCTAATATGGATTTGTAGTAAAGTTTGACCTCACCTGAATTCAGATAAATCAGAGTCTCTGAGCAAATGATGCACAATAATTTAAAAAACCTACTAATTTATGTGGACTTGACAGCTCAATTCATGTTAATTCCAAATGGACCACAAGGCAAAGAATCAGATTTGGAAGAATAGCCAAGAGTAGAATGATTTTACTTTGCTGGCCTGAAAAAAACAAAACAAACAAACAAACAAAAACAGAAACAAAGACAGCTTCTAAATGGCTTCTGTTTGAATCCAGAAGGCAAGCCATAGAAACCTAATAAAGTGAAAACTTCCATCAAGATTGCAAAAAAAATCTTGAGGGTATCTGTATAATTAATAAAAAAAAATAGAATGAAGCTATCATTATTGTGGTAAATGTAAATTATTACTAAATGTCCTCCAGCTAATTTGAAGGACCTTTCACTTTTATGTGACTATAGTAAGAAATGAGAAATTTAATATAGTAAAATATGTAGTATCTATTGCAATCTTAAAGAAACCTGTTGGTTGGCAGCAATATAACCCTGAGGCATTCTGATGAACTGTAAACAATCCAGGCTCTACTGTGTATGCAGAAAAAAAAATATTAGCTTATAAGCATATAGGATTGTATTCCTGCCATGTGACCAAAGGCTTTAAAAGCACCTTTTTCTTGCATTTCTGAAGCTGATATTAACAAAATTACTTGGCAATCTGGCAGTTGTAAATTGCGACCTCTTGTCATTAATTGGGTCACCGATGTCCTCCTCTTTTCCTTTTTAAACACTAATGGATTCAATAAAGTAAACACTGACTTTATAAATAAGCAGGGAGTCAGAGTACTAGGTTCTAGTCACTTCCGGAATGGGAAGTAAGCAGAGCAATTACTGAGAGGGGAAGGAAGGGACGCTAGGACTGTAGTCAAGCAGATGATGGAATGAATACCCTATTTAAGTATGCCACATGTCGCCATGTAAAAGAAACAGTGGGTCACAAGAAACAACAGGAATGCCATAGTGCGTTGATCCCATAATTAAGGGAGAAGACATAAGTCAGAAGCCTCTCAGACCGAATGAGTTTCTCTACCATACACTGTAATTATTACTCTTAGAACTCTAATTCCAACAGGCACTTCACACTGATGACACAGAATTCCTTTTTTTCAGTATCGAAACTCAAAGAATAAAGTATGCGACAGATTGGAAAGTCAGCTAAAGCTCCTGCTCTTGCAAAGACAGACTGTGGTCATTACTCTATCTTGGCAAAGCCAGAAAAGCAGGGATTTCCACAGGGCAGCATCAAAATTGGCTGACTCTAAAAGAATCCATCACTTTGAAGACATCACATACCAGATGAATTTCTGCCAGTCCTTTCCCAAACTAGGCAGTTAGTAATCAAGGAAGAAAAAGGTTAAACTCCCACTAACACTATCATCACACACAGGTGCACATGTCCAGTGCAAACAGTGGTTATTGCTTTTCTCTCCTTCTAAAATCTTGCTCCTTATAACATCTCCAGAATGTATGTGGAAGACATGAACCCCTCTTAGCATTTTTTCTGGCTTATTGTTTTGTTTAGAGCAGAATATGCCCAATCCTGGGCTTCCCAGGTGGCACAGTAGTAAAGAACCCATCTGCCAATGTAGGAGATGCAGGAGCTGTAGGTTCGATCCCTGGGTCAGGAAGATCCCCTGGAGAAGGGAATGGGAACCCACTGCAGTATTCTTGCCTGGAAAATCCCATGGACTGAGGAACCCAGAGGGCTACAGTCCATAGGGTGGCAAATAGTTGGACACAACTTATCGTCTGAGCACACAAATACACATATGTCCAACCCTAGATAATGAAGTGATTGGTTAAAGCCATTCTCAACAGTCCCTTCTGTTACTTTAAAAATTCCTAGACATAGTTACATAAAAACTTCTGTCCACTGAGATCTGAAAGAAAGTCTGCTATGTAAGTTTATAGGGAAATATTAGCTTTCTGGATAAAAGAAAGCACACATCTCATGTCAATTTTCCTCTTCCTACCTACTTTGTTCTAGAACACAGTATGGCAGCTGATGCTGCTGCAGTCGTCTGTGATCATGAGAGGAAGATGAAGACCATTCATGCAACATGGACCCTCACATCACTGAGCTGCTGACCAACAGCAGCATTAGCTAACCTCTGGTTTTCAGATTGTACAGGAAAAATAAACTTCTCCTTGTTTAAATGACAGAGAAATTTTCTGTTACTTTCAGGCAAATCCATTTCTAACTGATGCAAAATGTATGATATGACCATTTTACATGTTTGTTACCTAGTTACCATTAACAAGCATGCAGTACTTAATTTCACAGTAACACCAAAGTGAAGGTAGCTATTCACTTCAGATTCCAGGTTTACATATGGAGAAGCTGCCAAGTGACAATTAATGACTCACGTTGGGATGGTATAAAACCAGGTGACTATTTCTAGGCAAAGAAATGCCAGTATTGTCTGCATTCAGTGGTATCAGTAAGGAAGCCTGAGTTGCCCAGCACCATCAGCACCATTTGGTCGCCATCCAATGGAACACAACCAGTGAAAGCAGAGAGTCCCCTAACTACTAAGATGAGATATATAGTTCAATGCCTGAACTTATGCAAGCTACCAGGATCCATCAAAGAGAGACAAATACAGATGCTGAACTTTCTCCACTATCTAATCACAGCTGCGCAATGTGATCTACTATCCCAGGTGCAGGCAAAAAAGAGGTGCACTGTTTGCAGAGAATTGTAAATTCTATATAAACTTATTACTATAAAACTTACTAAAAAACTGTCCACTTTTCATAACCACCATGCCAGTCGTCTGTGATCAGGTGGCTCAGTGGTAAAGAATTCTCCTGCCAATGCAGGAGATGCAGGTTCAACCCCTGAGTCAGGAAAATCCCCTGGAGGAGGAAACAGCAACCCACTCCAGTATTCTTGCCTGGATAATCTCATGGACACAGAAGTCTGGTGGCTTACAGTCCATGGTGTTGCAAAGAGTCAGACATGACTGAACAGCTAAACACACACATACATTAGTAAGTCTAAACAATGTAGAATGATAAAATATTCCACTGAAAAAAATTTCTTGTTGACTTAATTCCTAAACAATCACTGAGATTATAGTTGAGTTCTAAATGTGCTGATGGTTATATATATATATATATTTCATTATTTATTCCTTAATAAACACTATACATAAAAGTTACTTTAGAGAATTCACAGTCACACAGAAGCCCCTGATACGCGTGGACTGAGCTACGTAAGTTTGGTTCAAAAGCAGTTGTCAATGGTTTGATAACCTTCAAGTTTGTCTCCAAATGCTGTGTTCTACATATTCGTAGGGTTAAATAGTAGATGAACAAAGACTGCACACGACTGTAAGATGAAGAAAGAGACCATGAATCACTTGGTCTAGGTGACTATTTGAAGTTTGCACCTGTGTTTAAAATTTACAAGAGTGAAACAGATGAACTGCACATTGCTGGTAAATGCAAATTTTAGATTATACATAAAATAATATAATAACTCACTTAAAGTTGAAATACATTCTTTTTTTTCACAAGCTGCTAATATATTTAAAGACCACCCTTCCAAATCATCAAACTAGAACTGTATAGACAACAAGTATAAATGTGTTCTTTTAAAGTTGTTTTTTCTTTGCTTTAATAATAAGAGATAAATCAAGAAATCAATGACTATTGCTGGTTATTACATGATCATTACTGAAAATAATTTAATTGGTCCATTCAGAGGATCCAATGACCTAGGTACAATAGAAGGAGAAATTCAAAAGTTCCCTAAGCACTGTTTTTCGAAAGGTTAGTGCTCTGTGCTATTAACTGACCACACTGCTGAACACTCAGCAGATTTTAATTCACAGCCAGTTCTAGACATGTCCTAGGAGTGGAAACACACTCTCTGATACATTGTGCCCTATCTTCCCTCTGGCCGCTTAAAACAAAATCTATGGCTTTGGAAAATCCTTCAGTACTGTTATTTACACTATGAACAGAAAACAGTGCAATATTGAGAGATTGCTTTTGAGAGGTGATACAGAACTTACTTATCTTGTTTGGAAGTTATAATTGGGAAGTTTCACTCAGAAACATGAGTCCACATATGATTTCTGAGGCTTAAATCTAACAATTCTCATACACTTGTTTGGATAAGAACTGTCTGGGATGTTCCCAGCTCGACAGACTCCTTGGAAATACAGGACTCCTGAAGTGCAAGACTCCTGGAGTCTGTCCCTAAGGCTTCCAGTTCAGGAGATTTGGGGTAGAGCCTACAATTTGTGTTTTAAATGAGCAGCAATCCTTTTTAAGTTATTCTTGAACTAAACTTTAATAAATGTTAAGAAACTGTAGATATCAGGAAAGTGGAACCCTTTTGGTAACTTTTTTCCGATTGACTATTAAGACTTCTAATTCACCAGGTCAGCCCTTTTGTTTAAAGGATAAACAAACATGTAAATAAGGAAATAAATATTACTTCCCTCCCCCCAAATGATAAGAGAACAAAACAAGCACGGTAGACAAGAAGATAAAGGGCTGTTGAGAGAGATGATTCAGGGGAAAGCACCTGTAACAGTGAAATGGTCAGAGTAAAATACCTTGCCGGATTCAAAGGGAAGAGAAGACAACTTATTTGGAGTCTGCTGTAGTCTGAGTGTCTGTGTGCTCAAAGCAGAACCTTCATGAATGAGGTCTGTGCCCTGATAAAAGAGACCCAAGAGAGCTCCCTCACCCCTTTTATTATATGAGGACACAGTGAAAAAAGCCCCTACCTATGAACCAGGAAGAGGGCTCTCATCAGACAGAATCTGCCAGCACCTTGAGCTTCCCAGGCCCCAGAACTGAATTTGTGTTGTTTCTAAGATATCAAGTCTCTGGTGTTTTGGTGTAGAAAGCTGAAGGGACTAAAACAGAGTTTAAGAAATATAATGAAATTTGGGCCTTGAATTCTCCTTCAAAGAGATTTTAGAAAAGCAAAAATTACATAATTTAAGAAGCTCAAAGGATAAACAAGACATTTTTTTTTTCTTGAAATCTGACATTTGACTTTTAGGAGTAATGATTTTTACATTCGGTTGAGAGTTTAATTCAGAAATATCTACAGGGCACCCATTAGGTGCCAGACACGGAGACAGAACTGTCATCACTTGGAAGGAGCTTGTAGCTGAGCTGCAGAAATGGTGGCATCAGGAAGCAGAGACCCAGCTGGCACCTTGCTATGCAGACACCAAGCTGCCCAGAATATACTCACTGGCCTTTCGCTGGTTCAGACCTCTCTGGGGTTTAACGTGAGTGACATGTGTGTGGCTTTAGTGTGTGTGCGATTGCACATGCTCGTAAGGTAGACTGGCGCATGTCTCCCAAAGGGGACATCTCTCAAACACAATAACCAACACTGTCACTTGGATGTGTCCCTTGAAGGTAGCAGTCACATGCCAGACTGAATATAGACAAGCATATGCCAGAAGAAGGATGAGTGGGGAGAGGAAGTCTACTCCTTATATGGATGGAAGTCCCAATAAGCCCATATCGTTGCCTCTCAATGCTCCTTACTTGGGACTAGGGGAATGTAACTGCCAGCCTCGTCCACTGGACAGATTTGTGGGCAGTTTCTATTAGATATCCTTTTCCTTCCTGTCACTTCTCATTTTTCCACAGCGGCCAGACGACACTGTTACTGCCAGAGGCTTCTCCCCAGATCTAGTCGGGCACGAGAGAAGCAGGAAGACCATCTTGTTCTGATATTAAATAGGAGCCTCTGGGGTGATGTACAAGGCATACTGTGTTCTTTAGGCTTGTTTCCGATGAGAAAAACAGTAACGTCTGTGTGTGTTGGGTGGTGGTTTTAAGACATTTCATTTCTGAAAACATAGAGATTACAACAAGTGACAAAAAGAAAGGTTTCCCCGGTTCCTCCCCCGACTTCTAATAAACCAGAGCTGTTCTCCCCACGGGGAGCCCTTTCCTGCCTGGCTTTCACTGAGCCCTCAGGAGAGTGTTCCTTCTGGTAATTTCTCACACCTTGTATGTGTTTTCCTGGGGGCCAATGTTTTCCTCCATTTCAGGCTTCTCCCTCTTCCCATTTGTTCCTCTGCATTCCAGAAAATCAGATTTGCTGGGAATACCAGGGACTGCAAAGAGAGCTGACCCGGGGAAAGGAAGGCCTTTGTGGTCTCCCAGGAACTGTCTATCCACTGAGTCCTGGGTCACCCTGTGTTAACTGCCTCTGCTGTCTCTCAGAGAGAAATTTCAAACCAATTCCACAGTTAACCAAATATGACAGAATTTCAATCCTAAATTTAAAAAGCTGTTGCTCCCCAACTCTAGTTACTTCAGCGATTCTGAAATTGATATTTCACTTTTACAAATTAAGACACAACATTTACGTTTGAAAGATGACAAACATCCTCAAAGGACAGAGAGACAAAATGCCCATCCTTTGTGCCTTCCCATCTTACCCCACAGCCCCCTCCTCAGATGCAGAGGTGTGTAGAAGGGAGCCAGAAATTGCCCATAATCACACTCTGCCTTTCTACTGTACGTCCAATATGTGCTGTCATTATTTCAGTGTTTGAAGCTCTCGTGGCCGCATTGCCAGGGAAGATAATGGGGCCTATTATTTTCAATGAGCTCCATCAGAGGTTTTCAATGGGCCTGCTATCACTCGAACAAAGACACATGGGGAAGCAACACTACTTTCTTGTCATCAGATGGCTGAGTTTGTGTGAAGCTAAAGAACACCCCTTTTTTTTTCCTTTTCAGCCCTGTTGGATTTGAAAGGGCCAAGAAAGGCAGTTTACAAAGAAGCAGGCCTGACTCCTTGCCGAGTGCCCTTTGCCTTGCCCAGATGTACATACGTATTTTTATTGAATCAATAAGTTCAGCAAAGTGAAACCTGCTTTACCATGATTTCCTATTTCTACCCAGAAATATGTTCCCGTGAAAAATATCTTCCAATAGAATTAGAAACAGCAACCAAAAAAAAACAAAGGCAAAATAAATAAATAAATAACCTGCCAACATGGAACTTGTTTAGAGAGTGGTTGAGTTTAAGGTGAATTAAAAGATTTGGGCTCAGCTTAGAAATCTCTTTTCCAACCTGTTTCTGACCCTTCTTCCCTAAACGTGAGAATTTTTCCTTTGTCTTCACATCTGTTGCAACTTGAGCTCAGTCCCAAAGTGTCTTTTGTCTGAATATTTACAAAACCTTACTAGTTACCCTTTATAAGACTGTAATGACTACTTGTCTAACTTCCTAACTGTTGGGCAATTTTAGGATTGGTAAAATGTATTTTCTGTGGGTTGTAAATATGTGATCTGTAAAACAAGTTCACATATATTAATAGTTCTAACACCTCATTGAAACATTTCAATTTTTGAGCGTTTATTATATTCATGCTGTTACATATTTACTTGTTTAATCTTCATACAACTCATGAGAAAGAGAGCTGTTGTTATCCTCATCTGTGCATGAGGACATCCTTGAGACCTAGAAAGATCAAATCACTTGTTGAGAGTGACTCCACGAGCAAGCGCCAGAAGAGGAATCGAATCCTTACAACTTCATTCCAGGGTCCATGAACGATGGGAGGCCTCTATGCATAACCGAGCCACTGTAGAGCTGTTTGAAATACTAATCAATTTTTTCTTCTCCTTGCTTATACTCTTCACTCCTCTCAACCTGTCCCTTCTTTCCCTTAAGTATCTCCGTTCAAGCAGTTAGTGAGCTCCTGATATGTGTCCTCAAGTTTACAGAGTAGGAAACAGAAGTAGCCTGCCAATCTGCCTTTAGTGTTTTCAAATGCATAGATTTTATTAGATGCATTATTTTAGATGTCTGTGTCAAAAAACATAAAAATGGAGGCAATGCATTTGAGAGGGAGAAGGAGAGAAAATAAGGATTGTTAGAAACGTGGTGAATCTGTAGGATTCATAAAGGAATGAAAGATGTCTCAGCCAAGTTACTTCCAGCAGGGGACTCTGTGGTGTGTTCAAAAGCTCTGTGAACACTGTATCATAATTTGCAGAACATCCAGGCTTTGTTCCAGTGAGGTCTGTCCAAAGTCTGAAGCCAAATTTTCAACTGGGCTGCCTTCCCACCAGTTGCAGGGGAGCACTGGCTTTCATGGGAAGTCCCCAGTGCAGTCCCAGAGGATGTGGCGCCCTTCTCTGCCTGCAGACTCAGACCTCGTTTGGCCATTTTCAATTTATCCCTGCAGTTTAATCCTGCGATATTCCAGAACACCCATCATCCCAAGAGAAGGAGGGATGATGAAGGAAAGGGAGTGGTACTGAATAGAAACAGTTTAGTTGCTTTTTTCTGGGGAGTAGCGCTGTGTCACGTGGCATGTGGGCTCTTAGTTCTGGACCAGAGATCAAATTTGCATCCCCTGCATTGGAAGTGTGGAATCTTAACCATCAGATCACCAGGGAAGTCCCTGAATAGAAATAGTTTAAGTTCCCCTGAGCTAGGATGGTGATTAGATACAGTCTTATTATACCAGTTTCATTTTCTGCTGTGTTTGAAAAAATTATAACTAGACTTTGAATATAGGTAGGAAAGAATGCTATACAGCTAGTCTGACCATTTCAGTGGTCAGCTTAGTAAATATAGGTTATTGCAAGGTAAATTGACTTGTAATAGTATTGCCAATGAAGAATGATTGGAAATGTTTAAAATGACCATAGTATGGCAGTGAAAAAAAAAATCAATGTTTTCAAAATGCTATTTGACCTCTAGTTTATGTGGGGGTTGCTGTGAGGCACACATAGGAAAAGGTATTCTATTGATCTGTGTGTCAAATATGCTCAGTTAAATGTGGATACAGTTATGATATTTATTTATTATCTCATTGCAAAAAAGGTTGGAGATGACAATGTCTGAAACAGTCTAGCAAACATAACTTTCATGATGAATAAATATGACCATAATTACTTATCAACATTAGTTTGGCTCTATCCCCGTTGTATTCTAGTCACCTCAGCACCCAAGAATTCTCATTTGTTTCTAACAGATCAAGAATGCCTACATTTTTAAGGACTTATTTTTAGGATAAAACACATGGTAGTCACCACCTGCCTACCATATACTACAGTCATACTTCTAATAACTGTTTTTAAAAGAAAATATATAAATAGATATGGTGCTCAGATACTACGATAACTTCACAGGTTGGGAGTCATTGATTTGTTTACATAGCCTATGCTATAAGCTGATGATTTAAGTATTTTTAAAAACCACTGAATTTTACATCTTTTTCATAAAGATCATTCTATCTTAACCGTGTATAAGCACCAGTTAAACACAGTGTCTGAAATACAGTAGGTGCTTAATATATCTTTCCTGGGGGATGATCAAATATTTTTATTCAAATGAGGCTAAGCTAGAGAACACAGCCTATGAAAGGGGTTGGGGAAGGTTGCCTGCATAAGTTTGTGGTAGTGATGGAGAAGATGACACTTTCTTAACTAACAAACATGTATACCATGCTTACTATATAGTGTTTTTTATAAGACTGGCAGAATTCTAATTATCTCATAAATATGATTAATCCTCACAATGACCCCCATGAATTATTGCTATTTTTACTGCTGTCTTCTGTACTTTACAGATGAGTAGACTAAGGCACATCTGAGAGGAAGATATGCTGAAGGTTACATAATGAGTTTATCAATGGAAATCTTTAGTTTTTTTCACCATCCTGTATTTATATAGATGATTTAGGTTTATTGGAAATGACAGGTGAACTTGTTGATGATCTACAAATCAAATGAAGTCTAAAAGTACTTTTTTAGGTAAGACTGGCCATTTCCCCTATACATTCCTCTGCTGTAAAAATAGCTGAGCAAGGGGGTATTTCAGAGCTAGGTGTCTTGGACTCCAGATTTAAGATAAATATTTTGAAGCATGGCTTACTCTATAGAAGTCCATGTCAGCAGTTCACCAAACAGCTTAATAGATGTGGTAATTCACTAATCACTTTCACTTATATAGCAGCATAAGCTATTTTAAAATATAACTGTCCAGGGATTTTCCCAGACACCTGCCCAACTAATTCAGCCTGTCAAATTATCAGATTATGTGGACAAACGGGGACCATGCAAATTAAGTGCTAAAAGGTAGTTTAACAACTATTAAAGCAAAAACAATCTGGGGGTGCTGATTGACCACAAGTTCAAAGACTATGACAAGACTTTTAAAAAGATAATGCCATTTTATAATAAATTACTAGATGTACATTATCTGGTTGGTGGGGGATGATGAGTCTAAATTTAAAGTATCAGTTTTAATTTAGGCTCCTTATTTGAAAGGAGGAAAATGATAGATTACTCACAAAAAGTATGCTAGGGAAGACAGAGCAACTCTAAATTGAAACAGTTAAAGGGCTAGGAAAGGTTTGCCTTGACAAAGGGAAGAAAACTCACAACAGTTATTTTAGAATATATAAAAGAGACTCTGTAGTGAGGGATAAAAATGTTCACTTCAGAGTCCTGCCTTTATACTGTCTCTGAAATACACCTTCATCTCTCTCTTTCCACTGCCTCTGACCTAAAATGCCTCCTTTTTGCAATAATTTTCTAATTAGTGTCCCTGCATCTCACCTCATATTTCTCCCACATAAACCCTTCACAACATACCCAGAATTATCTTTCCAAAACACAAATCTGACTGTGACATGTCCTGGGGAACCTTCAGAACCTCCCAGCGGCTCCATGGTGTGCACAGAGTAAGCGTGAACTCGTCAGCCTTACAGGGTCTCTGACTCTAATTCCATTCACATCCTGCTGCTGCTCTGCTCTCCCAGCCCCACAACCAGCTCCCTTTCCTTAAACCCACACGCTGGTTTCTTAGGACTACTCACGCGAAAGAACTTAAACTTGTTTTCCTCTACACACATGGTTCTTTCTCTGTGTCTGGAATTCTCTACCCCCAAATCCCAATGCCCAGTTAATGAACTTCTACTTATCCTTTAGAACCTGCAAAAATATGTGACCTCTTCTATGAAGCTTATAGTCAGGATTCAAGACCCTCTCCTTGGCACACCTCATAGCACTTTGTACATAATTACCCAATAAGTGTTAGAAATTCATGTGCAAATCCACTTCACCACATCTTCAACTTCTCAAATCAATGTCTTTATGACCTACAACAATGCTTGAGTCAAGAAAGACTCAATCATTTTCTGTTAAGTCATGAATGAGGATAACACACTGAGGAGCAACATGTGGGAGCAGACAGTGTTTCAATACAGCTAAAATATTAATGATGACATTGATAATATTAGCTACCATTTATACACATCTTGAAGGTGCCAAGCAATGTCTTAGGAACTATGAGTGTATGATCTTGATCCACACAACCCTAGGCAGTAGGTTGTGCATGCTAAGTTGCTTCAGTCATGTCTGACTCTGTGACCCCATGGACTGTAGCCCACCAGGCTCCTCTGTCCATGGGATTCTCCAGACAAGAATACTGGAGTGGGTTGCCATGCCTTTCTTCACGGGATTTTCCCAACTCAGGTATCTAATCCATGTCTCTTATGTCTCCTCCACTGGCAGGAGGATTCTTTACCAACTGTGTCACCTGGGAAGCCCAGGCAGAAGATTACTTACTAATAAAGAATCAGAGTCAGTGAGGTAAAGTGGCTTGCCCAAGGTCAAACAACAAATAAGCACTGGACTGGGACTTGAAAACAAGTCTCTCTGACTCTAAAATCCATGCCCCAGGGCCATAACCCAAATCATCTCCTTTAAACTTCCACATACACACACACACAAAAATAAGAGTTATCTAATTGATTGCATGGCTTCCTCTGGAAGTTTGTTTCTAACCACTGCAAGTGAGAGTTCTTTCTCAGAAATACTTCAGAATGGGAACTTCAGTCTTTGGAAGACTGTACTGTACATTCTGCTTGATGCTGATTATGTACATTTGCTATCACTCTTCTATCACTGTCCACAGATAACATTGTGTCTGACTCTGCCATGGATGATTTTAAGTTATTAAGACAGTGGGCTCTTGCTTATGTTTTTGGCTATTTGAAAACCTAAGAAACATTCTCAAGTTGTTTACTGAAAAATTACTTCCCATTTGCTTATCCTTATCATGGGATACATGCAAGAAGTTTAATGCATTTATCTTCTCCCTCTGATTGCTTTTTGCCATCTGTGGTGCAACCAAGAGGACCTGAGAGGCCTGCTTCTGTAATGATTGTACTTTAATATTTTGGATGCTCTATAGATTCTCTCTAAAGATTTGGGAGGGAACCAAAGCCTAGGGAAATATAGGGCTGAACTCAGCTCAGTTACCTTCCTTTAGATGACCTGCCTGAAGAAGAACATTCTGAAGTTTGCAAATTGGTACGTGACATCTTTTAAAATAGCTTTAGATGTGCAGCCGGCTCTGTTCAAAAAATGGAACGTCAAAGGTGACTCAGCTCAGCTGAAGCAGAGAAAGTTTAATTCAGAACATAATTTGCTTTCCTTTATTTGCACACTGCAGTTCTGGGGGAATAAAAGCCATTATGGAATCAAAGGACAATTTGCTTTTTTGTTTTGTTGTTGTTCTGCACTGCATTTTTAAAGGCTTTCTTTAAAAAAGAACATAAACAGATGAATGATACTAGATTCAGTGCAGCTTAAAACTAAGTACCTTGAGCTCTTTTCCATGATAAACAGAAACCAATCCTGGCTCTCTGCCCCTAAGCACAGTTCTGTTGTGTTCTCAGTCAGAGGGATTAGATCTTTTCCTGGTCTGGGGGAAGGGAGTCCAGGTAGATTGGGTAGTCATACTTAGGGAGATGGGAATTTTAAAAGAGATTTAATGCTAAATGTTCCCCTTTCCTCACAAAATGAAGTCCCCCACTGCCTTTTTGGTCTCTCCATTTCCAAACACTAAAGGGAAATTTTGAACCTTTCTGAGAAGTCTCTGGACCTTTCTACACATCATGTGAAAGCGCAAGTCACTCAGTCGTGTCCAACTCTTTGCGACCCCATGGACTATACAGTCCTTGGAATTCTCCAGGCCAGAATACTGGAGTAGGGAGCTGTTCCCTTCTCCAGGGGATCTTCCCAACCCGGAGACTGAACCCAGGTCTCCCACATTACAGGTGGATTCTTTACCAGCTGAGCCACCAGGGAAGTCCATGCCTCATGTAGGGGAGGGGGAATATCACTGGGGTGGAGAGAGCAGGAAAAACTACACTCATACTAAAAAATAAATGAAAGAGAAAGTCTGATAGAGTGGAGGAAGACAGTCAAGATTCCAGGAGATAAATAGCATGTGCTTCTATAAGGGATTTGGTAGAATGTGGATTATATGGTGTAGACACTAAGGTTTTGGGGGCAGTGACAGAATGTGAGGATATTGACATGAATTATGTACTAAATCCCCTGGACCTTCTTCAAGAAATATCAGTAAAAGGTGAGATTGCTTTTAATTACTTTTTGATGGCTGAACTATTTCTCTGAATGTGACAATGCACCAAAAAATAGACAACGTCAGGGCCCAGCTTATAATATGAAATAAAGAAGAAAATAAATCTAAATTCAGGAGGGAGAAAATGAGTTCTGTCTCTATAACCCTTCTTAGAATGGGAATGTTGCATGTGGCCTTTTAGATCCTCCATGAAGTCTTGGACATAATATTCCCAGAAAGAATGACCCAGAGCATGATGAACACCTCCAGAAAATTCTCTGTGCAAACATTTATTCTACAGCGTAGGACAGGACTTCACTGCTGGCCATGGGATAACCCTTAAGAGATTGCCTGCTGTAGTTAAGGACAAAGGATAATAACAATAAATGATGTGTCCAGGACCTGCCAAGGGCTCAGGACTGGAGTGAACTAAGAAAAGTATAAAACACAGCTACAACCACCCAAGGGGCTTATCGTCAGGGTAGGGAATTATGATCACACACAGATTACAACTAGAGACTAAATGTAATTGGAAGAGTCGGAAAGGGTACATTCAGTGGCAGCTCAGTAGACCTTTCTCAAGCACTCCTGATCCAGGCATGAAGTGTGTCCCAGCACAGAGGTGGCAATCCCATGGCGGATGGGGAGTGGGGTTCACCCACTGCCATCGGTTGACGTGATGGTCCCATCAGAATGGGAGATTGACTTTTCAACCACTGGTAAGTGTCCCACAGGTTCACTCTGCACGGGACACCAAAAATTATGTAGTTGACCCTGAAGATAAATAGTGTTCTTATTGTAGAAATACGGAAGAAAGGAATGGATTTCAGGAAGGGAGAGTGGGACTAGAATGGCAGAAAGAGATATTTCTTTCTTCTGTATTTACGAAGAATCCTAAGTTCTTTCTCAGCTCCAGACAAGAGAGACTGCAAAAAGTATACATAACTGTTTACCATATAATCATACTCTTTGTTAAGTCTCCAGAGCCCATTTGTGATTATATTAACCCTTGCATTAATCTACTAATAAGGCCAGAAAGTTAAAATATTCAGCCTTTCACTCCATTTTGCTGCCAGAGGCAGGCTTATGACACAGTTCTGGCCAGTGAGATGCCATCAGATTTTCTTTCTAAAATGAAAAGGCAAAATCTAATGAAGCTTAGGCTTCACCCTTCTGCTGGCCAGAAACGCCAACATAAAGTGAAAATTCCATTTAGTCTTGATATAGGAAATATAAGGGTTAATAAGTACATAATGACAGAGGGGCTGAGGATCGAAACAGCTTTAGTTCTCAATGATACCACTGAGCTATCATGGCAGTCATGAATTTCTCACTTTTAACTTCCTGCTTCATGAGACAAGAAAACCTGTTTAAGACATGGTAATAGAATTATCTATTATTTACTGTCAAATCGGTTCATAACTAATACACCTTTCAGTTCATTAGGAATGCCACTTATTCTCTTGCTCATGTCACTGACATCTTTCCATGGGGGCAAATATAGCTTATGTTTCCTTCAGAAACCCACAATGTCTTTCTGAATTTGCAGCAAAATCTTCATTTTTCAGAGGAGATACATTAACTCCCAAAGTCTTGTACTGATTTACAGATACTTCCAAAAGTTATGCCCCATTGCCTCCAAAACCATAAAACCATATTTAGCTCCAAGTAGTACTAGACCCTTGCAAAGTCAAGCTTGTATGCTAGGCAAATTTTAAAATAATTACTATGTATTTTGCATTTTCACATTAAAGTAGTGATAAGCCAGGAGTAGAATGTTTCAATTTATGACTGATTCTGTGCAGTTTTAAAATAGCTGGTTGACACATAAATATTCAAGCTACTTCTTTGAGTCAATATAAGTAAAAACCAAATTAATTATTTCCTAATATTCCCCCAACTTTTGTTGCTGTTTTTGTTGTTCAGTGGCTAAGTTGTGTCTGACTCTTTGTGATCCCACGGATTGCAGCACACCAGGCCTCCCTGTCCCTCACTGTCTCCTGGAGTTTGCTCAAGTTCATGGTCGCTGAGTCAGTGGTGCTAGCCAACCTTAGTCAATTTAGTTTATTTACATTCTTATATTTTAATCATATCAAATATCCTGGCAATATGCCAAAATTATTCTCTTGTTTTCTTTACGTATGTCACATATTTTTGAAACATGTTGTATTATGAAATGTTATAATATTTGTTTATGAGTTCTTTTGACCCAAGTGATCTGTCTCAGTTAGGATGCGTTCAACTACTAGAACAAAATACCTATAGTATAGTGTTTTGAACCACTGTTTAAGATTATGCATTCTTTACTTACTAAGAATTCTGTAGGCTGGCAATTGCAGGGTGGTTCTGGGAGTTTAATGATGGGACAAAGGACACTGGCTTTTTCCATTGCTCCAATCCTTCATTCTCCATGTGTTTGTTTTCACCTCGTGTTTGTCACCTCATAGTCACATTATGGCTGCCATAATTCCAGTCACGCCATCTTCACCCAATGGCATCCAAGATGGAAGACAGGGAGAGGAAGGCTAAAAAAAAATATTTTCACTATGGAACTCTCTTTCGTTAAGAAGGAAATTAATTCCAAAATGTCCTCTGCAAACTTTTCCTTTGGGAAATCATCCCAGAACAAAGTCTGTAAGGGGTAAGAGAAGAAAAATAGTGCCATCATTGGCCTAGAGTAATCATGACACATTCCTTAGGGTGAGGTGCATTGCTATATGGATTCTGTTAACAAAAGAAACATTCCCAAGGCAAGTAGCCAGTAACAAAGCCACAGAACCAGCTGCAAACCCACATCCCTGATCACAAATGTCGTAATGAATGTCATTCATTATCCTACAGCATATTCTTATATTCTCATTGCTAGTTAAAAATAAACAATAAATTAACTGCCAGAGAAGCCTATAATCTTTTTTTTTTTTTTTTTTTAGTAATAGATACAACGTTCACTGTAGCCATGGCAACTCTGGGGCTTCCCAAGTGGCACAGTGAAGGAATCTGCCTGCCAATGCAGGAGATGCAAGAGATGGGGATTCGACTCTGGGTTGGGAAGATCATCTGCAGAAGAAAGTGGCAACCCATTTCAATATTCTTGCATGGAAATCCCCACAGACAGAGGAACCTGGCATGATATAGTCCATAGGGTTGTAAAGAGTCAGTCATGACTGAATGAGTGAGCACAACAATGGTGGCAACTCTTTAAGCTTTTGGATGGTTATGCATTGCAAAACCATACTGAAAACCGTATTTTCTCTCATTCATTCGTCCATCCAATGAAATTTTACTTACTAGCTACTATGCGACAATATCCATACTAGGTACTTATATTTATCGAGGAAAAAACAAACACAGCAGATAAAGAACCCTGGCCTTGAGGTACTAGTGGAAGGAGCACACAATAAATAATAAACATCAACTAGTCTTAAGCCCCCTTCTGTGGAGGATTTTACTTCCTACATTGTTGACCTCAGGCTTGGCCATATTGCTTGTTTTAGCTAATGAAATGTCAGTGGGAGGGATGGGTGTTATTTCTAAGCAGAAGCTTCTGCTGTCTCTCCTCCTCGTACCAGAAGAAAGGCAATTCAGCACAATATTTTCAGAATGAAGAAGACACTGCAGCAGAGCCTCAGTTAGGCCAGGCAAATATTGTAAGGTTGATATTGTAAGTCATTGTAGTCTTTCCGCTTTACCACAGTATGACGGAATTATGATAGGCCAAGCTGACCAGTAATACAGTTAATATAGTATTGTTTAGTCGCTCAGTTGTGTCCAACTCTTTGTGACCCCATGGACTGTAGCCTGCCAGGCTCATCAGTCCATGAGCTTTCCCAGGTAAGAATGCTGAAGTGGTATCAACCCTGATAAGCACTATGGGGAAAAGGGGGAAAGTAGAACAGAGCGCAGAGAGTCAATAGTAAGATATGGTGTGTTCAGATGGCAGTGATAAGGAGGATAAGGAGGTAGAAGAGAGGTGAATCTGCCTTCTGGATTAAAGTGAGAGAATTTTGCTAAGAGGACATCTGGGGAAGGAGTACTCCAGACGGTAGCACCAGCTAGGGGAAAAGGCCTCAGGGGAGAAGATGTTTAGAATATTTGGGGACCTCTGTGGCTGGAGCAAATAAGAAAGGGAGAGAGTAGCAGATGAGTTTAGAGGGGAAATGGGGCCAAACAGAGTGGGATTTTAGACACTGAAAAGGGATTTTGGCTATTACTCTGTGTAATTAGGGAATCACTGCAGGGTCTCCAATACAGTTAAGAAGGGTGATAACTTAAATTTTTAAAATATCAATTGGCTGCTCTACTGAGCATAGACTGTTGAAGGACAAAGGTAGAGCATGGAGACTAGTTAAGAGTCTGTTGCAGGAATCCAGGTGGATATGATGGTTCCTTGCAGCAGATAGATAGCCAGTGAAGTTGTGGATATGTTAAGATTCTCAATAAATTTTGAAGGTAGGGAAAATAGGATGGAGTAATGAACTGGTGTGGGGTGAAGAGAAGACCCTGTGCTCCTTTGACAAAGTGAAGTATGCTACCTTACAAATGGTAACTCTCATGCTCCCTAGAAGACAGGCCATTCAGTACTGTCATTCTTGCTGACTATTTGTGTGTGTGTGTGTGTGTGTGTGTGTACACAGTACCAACAAATCTTGAGACAGCAGTATTGATAATCACAATGACCTGTGAAATAAAAGGGGAAATCAGAAATGGACTAGTCCTATCTAGAAAAGATTCTGAGCTTTCGTAATACCATGGCTTTATCATTTAATATATGTCATATTGTATGGCAGAAATCTAGATCTTTTTTATTATCTTGTAAAAGCAGAGACATTACTTTCCCAACAAAGGTCCGTCTTGTCAAGGCTATGGTTTTTCCTGTGGTCATGTATGGATGTGAGGGTTGGACTGTGAAGAAGGCTGAGTGCCGAAGAATTGATGCTTTTGAGCTGTGGTGTTGGAGAAGACTCTCGAGAGTCCCTTGGACTGCAAGGAGATCCAACCAGTCCATTCTGAAGGAGATCNAATTGCACTTATCTCACATGCTAGCAAAGTAATGCTCAAAATTCTCCATGCCAAGCTTCAACAGTACATGAACCGTGAAATTCTAGATGTTCAAGTTGGTTTTAGAAAAGGCAGAAGAACCAGAGATCAAATTGCCAAATTGGATCATCAAAAAACCAAGAGAGTTCCAGAAAAACAACTATTTCTGCTTTATTGACTATGCCAAAGCCTTTGACTGTGTGGATCACAATAAACTGTGGAAAATTCTGAGAGAGATGGGAATACCAGACCACCTGACCTGCCTCTTGAGAAATCTGTATGCAGGTCAGGAAGCAACAGTTTGAACTGGAACAGACTGGTTCCAAATAGGGAAAAGAGTACATCAAAGCTGTGTATTGTCACTCTGCTTATTTAACTTCTATGCAGAGTATATCATGCATAATACTGGGGCTGGATGAAGCCCAAGCTGGAATCAAGATTGCCAGGAGAAATATCAATCACCTCAGATATGCAGATTGACACCACCCTTATGGCAGAAAACAAAGAACTAAGAGCCTCTTGATGAAAGTGAAAGAGGAGTGAAAGTGAAAATGTTGGCTTAAAGCTCAATATTCAGAAAATGAAGATCATGGCATCTGGCCCATCACTTCATGGCAAATAGATGGGGAAACAATGGAAACAGTGACGGACTTTATTTGGGGGGGGGCTCCAAAATCACTGCATATGGTAACTGTAGCCATGAAATTAAAAGATGCTTACTCCTTGGAAGAAAAGTTATGAGCAGCCTAGACAGTATATTAAATAGCAGAGACATTACTTTGCCAACAAATAAATAGTTTTGTTGTCCGTCTAGTCCAAGCTATGGTTTTTCCAGCAGTCATGTTTGGATGTGAGAGTTGGACTCTAAAGAAAGCTGAGAACTGAAGAATTGATGCTTTCGAACTGTGGTGTTGGAGAAGACTCTTGAGAGTCCCTTGGACTGCAAGGAGACCCAACCAGTCAGTCCTAAAGGAAATCAGTCCAGAATATTCTTTGGAAGGACTGACGATGNTGCTTTCGAACTGTGGTGTTGGAGAAGACTCTTGAGAGTCCCTTGGACTGCAAGGAGACCCAACCAGTCAGTCCTAAAGGAAATCAGTCCAGAATATTCTTTGGAAGGACTGACGATGAAGCTGAAATGCCAATACTTTGTCCACCTGATGTGAAGAAGTGACTCACTGGAAAAGACCCTGATGCTGGGAAATTTTGAAGGCAGGAGGAGAAGGGTCGACAGAGGATGAGATGTTTGGATGGCATCACCGATTCAATGGACATGAGTTTGAGTGAACTCTGGGAGTTGGTGATGGACAGGGAGGTCTGGTGTGCTGTAGTCCATGGGTTCACAAAGAGTCGGACATGACTGAGCAACTGAACTGAACTGAGACAAAGGTAACATCATGGATTTACCAGGGCAGCTAGAGGATGGATTTGGTATTAATTGGGATGTGAAGGTGGTATGTGAAGCTGTTTTCCAGAGTAAGAAAGATGAGGGGTTTCGTTTTGGACATGTTCATTTTAGACATCCATTAGATGTTAGGTTGGCAGTCAGATATTTAAGTCTAATCCTGAAAAAGATGTGCGGGCAGAAGATAAAATTTTGAGAGTCTTTATCATATAAATTGCTTTTTTTGTCCCTGTAGATAGACACAGGAATTCTGTCCCAGTTTTCCTGCACCTTTGTAACATAACTTTGGTCTCCTTCCATCAAGGAGTGAAATCTATTTTCCTATCTCTTACTTGTACATTGGTTTCATGACTTGCTTTGACCAACAGATTGTGGCAGAAGGGATAGTACAACTTTGGGGGTTGTCTATATAGTTCTTTGAGCTTTCCTTTTCACTTTCTTAGAACACTGCCCTGAAACTGCCTTGTAAGGAAGTCCATCATCTGACCTGTGGGATGATGTGGGGTAACAAGGAAAAGAACCAAGGAAACTCAGATGAAAGCCAGAAACAGCTGCCAAACCTGCATAAGAGGTAACCATGGACCTTCCAGCCTACCGTCTGGCTGAACAAAAGCTGCACAAGTGAACCCAGTGTCCCCGTAGGAGTAAATATCCAGTCACCCCACAGAACCATGAGGGCTAATAAACTGCTTTTTACACCACTGACTTGGAGGGTGATTGGTTATAGAGCAATAGATAACTAGTAGAATATTTAAACAATGTGATTCATTCAAATTATCAAAAGAATGATGGAAAAGGGATAAGGATCAAGAATTAAGTCCTGGGCATGCTTAGTTGCTCAGTCATGTCTGACTCTTTGTGGCCCTTTGGACTGCAGCCCACCAAGCTCTTCCATCCATGGGATTTTTCAGGCAAGAATACTGGAATGGGTTCCCATTTTCCTCCTCCAAGGGATCTTCCTGACCCAGGGATCAAATTTACATTTCCAATGTCTCCTGCACTGTAGGTGGATTCTTTAGCCACAGAGCAATCATGAAGGCCCCATGTCCTGGGCACTCTAACAGTAATAAGATAGCCAATATATATATTATACTAATATATAAATATTGTTGCTGTTTAGTTATAAGTTGTGTCTGACTCTTGCGACCCCATGGACTATAGCCTGCCAGATTTCTCTGTCTCATGGGATTTCCCAGGCAAGAATGAATGCTAGAGTGGGTTGCCATTTCCTGCTCCAGGGGATCTTCCTGACCCAGGGATCAAACTCATGTCTCCTACACTGGCAAGTGGATTCTTTACCACTGAGCCACCAGGGGAGCATATTATTTATATGCATATAATATTAATATCAAGAAATTATACTGAAATTTGGTTATATCAATGGAAAATATATTTGTAATCAAAGATAGGTTTGGAAGTGATTCTCTAGAATTCCAAAAATGTTAACAATATGATGATTTATAGCAACAATGTAAGCCTTGTTTGCATCTGTTGCCTAACAAAACCTAATGTGTTTGCAAATGGGAAAACATGAAAGGTATATTACTGAAATTAATATATATATTAAGTATATGTCTATCTATCTATCTATCTATATATGTATATAGGGCTTCCCTGGTCGCTCAGATGGTAAAGAATCTTTAGGACAGGAGACTCTTGTTTGATCCCTGAGTTGGGAAGATCCCCTGGAGAAGGGAAAGGCTACTCAGTCCAGTATTCTTGCCTGGAGAATTCCATGGACAGAGGAGCCCGGCATGCTATAGTCAATGATGTCACAAAGAGTCAGACACAACTGAGTGATTAACGCAACACAACACAAAATAATCACAATGACTGACCTGATGCCATAGAATGTATACTACAAGCTCTGTAGTAGGCAACCAAAAATATAATGACAAACAAGAAGATATGGTTTTTGCTACAATGAAATCTGCAATCTAGTGGCAGATATAGACAATTAAATAAGCAGTGAGAATGCAAAAGGAAGTTCAGTTTGCTATGGGACAACATACACAGACAACCCGAGACTAGAGGCAGATCAAGGTATTTTCTGAATAACGTCTCAAGTGAGACTTGAAGAATACAAAGAATGCTAACCAATCAGAGTCACAAGACATGAAATCTCAAAGTCAGAGAAGGAGACAGATCACTATATGTTCTAAGACTTAAGATGTGGTGCATAGTGTCAGGGGAGGGAGAAGGATTGGGCCCATGAACACTGAGCAAGGCATGACTAGAGACGGGAATCAAAAGGGAGCCTTCTTCATTCCTACAAATTAGGACTTCATCCCAGATTTACAGTAATGGTCTAGTGTAGTGTTAGAGGCAGAAGTTAGAATATAGTAATGGAAGAATAAGTGGAAAGAAATGAATAACTTCAAATATGGTAAAGACTTTCAAAGTCTGTACCTAAAGAAGGATGATAAAAAAGGTGGTGGCGAGATAATACTCTGATATCAAGAAAAGGCTGTTTTAAAGTTTGGTGAGCAGGTTTAGTACTGATGGAGAAGGAAGCCAAACATGATCATAGAGTTGAAGATATAGGGGAAAGAATTCTCCCTGATTCATACAGTAAGAATACCCAAAAGGTGAGGAGATCAAGAACACAGGTGGGGAAAGTAGCATTAGGCAGCTAATTCATACACTGAAATGAAAGAGGAGGAGAGGGTAAGTGTGGGTGCAAATAAGCTGCTTCAGTGGGTGCAAATGAAGTTGAGAAAGTTGTTGGTAGACTTCTATTTTCTCCTTGAAGTAGGAGGCTAGGACATATGCTGTAGGGAGAGAAGCAAATTGGCAGGAAGAGAGGTTTAAGGAGAATGGAGAAGGCTGGAAATAGCTGTTGCAAAGAAATGGGCGTGAGAACTAATTAGGAAATCCACGGCAGCCCAACTGAAGATGGATATCGTGACTTTAGAGGAGCATCAATCAGCTAGCTTGTGAGTTTACCCCTTAGTGTGCAGCAATACGGACTTAAGAAGGTAAGTAGTTACATTCGGTAAGAATTGCTTTTCCCAGGTGGGTGTTTTAGAAAGACAGTGGAGCCATAGGACACACATATTTCAATTACAAGGCAGGTTAAGATAAATCTCACAATGAATGATATGATTATGTCTGTAAGTGTAGGCAGATGAGGAAAGTCAGTACTGGCCACATTTGTTAAAAGGAACAATGAGCATTGTTCATTGGGCATTCCAGGGGAGGGAAATTCATAGGTGATGGCTTGGGCATTAAGAGAGCATAGCAGAAATGATAGATCCTTGGTGAGAAGTGATATGAACTATGTTAGGTAGGTGTGCTTTAGTCTGGAAAAGTGTGTGTGTGTGTGTGTGTGTGTGTGTGTGTGTGTCTGTAAATTTGGAAAAGTTAGGAACCTTGGAACAAAGCAGTGAAACACTGTGGGCAGGAATGGGGATTGAAGAACACATCTATGCACATAAACTCACATGCCTTTATTAACATCACTACTGAAATAGACCTCAATAATTTGTTTGGACATCTAAGGGTATGATCAAAAATACAATATTTGTATGTGCATACATGATAAGTTGCTTCAGTCATGTCTTTGCAATCCTATGGACTATAGTCCACCAGGCTCCTCTGTCCATGAGATTCTCCAGGCAAGAATACTGGAGTGGGTTGCCATGCCCTCCTTCAGGGAGCTTATTCCTAGAGCTTATAATATTTTAAGTATAAAAGTATTTTTAAAAACAATATATTGCTCAGATTATACATATATAAAAACCCCTCATTTCTTTCATTCTTTTAATAAACATTAAGTACCAAGTACTCTTGTAGAAAATAAGATTACAATCTGGGACAAAACAGTAAAAGGAAAAAGCCCTGTTCTCAGTGAGTTCATATTTTATTGAGAAAGGCAGACAATAAAAACTACACAGATAAACATATGTTATGCAATGATGTGGTAAGTTCTTTGGGGAAAAAAAAGATTGAAGAGAAATAGGAAGTTCTAAGGCTTGGGGTATATTTTACAATATCAAATTGAGTGGTCAGAGCTCTTTGTAGAGCTGACATTTGGAAAAAAGCTGAAGGGTGTAATGAAAAAAGCCGTGAGGCAATCGGACGTGATGGTAAGGATGTTGACTTTGACTCTGAGAGAAAGGGCAGGTCATTAGTGGTTTTTGAGAAAAAGGGGGAGATAGGATCAGATTTAAGTTTTGCATGAATCAGTTTAGTAACTGCAGAGCACTAAAGGGAAGGGACAGAGTAGAAATGGTCGGTCAGTTGTGTCCAACTCTTTGCAAATCCATGGGCTGTAGCCTGCCAGGCTCCTCTGTCCATGGGATTCTCTAGGCAAGAATACTGGCGTAGGTAGCCATTCCCTTCTCCAAGGGGTCTTCCTGACCCAGGGATCAAACCCAATGTCTCATGCTATTGCAGGCAGATTTTTTTTACCACCTGAGCCACCCGGGAAGCCCCAGCAACATAAGTAATTAGACTATTACAGTCCTTCAACAGAACAGTGATGCTGACATGCATAGTGGTCTTGGTAAGACCACTGTGGTGGCAACCTATTGGAATACGGACATATTCTGAAGGTAAGACCAACAGGATTTGAGGAGGGAATGAATATAAAGTATGTAACAAAGGGTGAAATGAAAGATCATTCCCAAATTTTTCACCTGAGCCAAGAGATATATTCATCATTTATTAAGATCGAGAAGATGGTAGATTAGAGACAAAGATCAGAAGTTCAGTTCTGGTCATATGAAGTCTGAGATGCTTATTGGGCATCCAAATGGTGATGTTTAATGAACAGCTAGATACATAAACCTGGAGTTCAAGTGCAAGCTCAAGGTGGAAATATAAATTTTGGAAGTGTCTTATAGAAGAGTATAGCTAGATCATAAAAAACCCTGAAGATTGGGCTCCAGAGCCCTGAAAGTTTTAGTGAAAACGGAGGAATATGTTGGTGAGATGGTGGTTGTTTTTCAGTCACTCAGTAGTGTCCAACTGTTTGTGATCCCATGGACTGAATCACACCAGTTATCCCTGTCCATCACCATTACCCAGAGCTTGCTCAAACTCACGTCCATTGAGTCAGTGATGCCATCCAACCATCTCATCCTCTGTTGTCTCCTTCTCCTCCTGCCTTCAGTCTTTCCCAGCACTGGGGTCTTTTCCAATAAGTTGGCTCTTCACATCAGGTGGCCAAACTATTATAGCTTCAGCTTCAACATCAGTCCTTCCAATCAATATACAGGGTTAATTTTCTTTAAGATAGACTAGTTTGATCTTCCTGCTGTACAAGGGACTCTCAGGAGTCTTCTCCAACACAAAATTTTGAAAACATCAATTCTTCAGTGCTCAGCCTTCTTTATGGTCCACTCACATCCATATACGACTAACAGAAAAACCATAGCTTTGACTATACAGATCTTCACTGGCAAAGTAATGTCTCTGCTTTTTAACACGCTGTCTAGGTTTGTCATAGCTTTTTTTTCAAGGAACAAGCGTCTTTTAATGTTGGTAAGGTAGGAAGGTCCAAAGAAGAAGGTGGCAACTTGAAGCCATGTTGCAGAAGTTTTTTTTTTTTTTTTAAGAAATCATCAACTCTGTCAAATACTACTGAGAAGTGATAAAAGATGGCATCTGAGAGTTAACCTTTAGATTGGGGATTAATTGGTGGATATTACCAGAGCATATCAGGTGGAAAAGCAGATTGATTGGTATGGAGTCAATAGAAGATAAAGGAAGAATAATGGGAGACAATACACGTAAATGGTTCTTTTGAGCATCTTGCTATATTAGAATAAAAATGAAGTATTAGCTTGAGGGGGATTTAAGATTAGGAGATTTGGGGTTGACATGTACACACTGCTATATTTAAAACAGATAACCAACAAGGACCTACTGTATAGCACAGGGAAATCTGCTCAATGGTTATGTAATAAACTAAATGGGAAAAGAATTTGTCAAAGGATACATATATGTATATGTAAACAAAATAATTGATACTTTTGAACTGTGGTGTTGGAGAAGACTCTTGAGAGTCCCTTGGACTGCAAGGAGATCCAACCAGTCCATTCTGAAGGAGATCAGCCCTGGGATTTCTTTGGAAGGAATGATGCTAAAGCTGAAACTCCAGGACTGATTCAAATGTGNTTGAACTGTGGTGTTGGAGAAGACTCTTGAGAGTCCCTTGGACTGCAAGGAGATCCAACCAGTCCATTCTGAAGGAGATCAGCCCTGGGATTTCTTTGGAAGGAATGATGCTAAAGCTGAAACTCCAGGAATTTGGCCACCTCATGCGAAGAGTTGACTAATTGGAAAAGACTCTGATGCTGGGAGGGATTGGGGGCAGGAGGAGAAGGGGACGACCGAGGATGAGATGGCTGGGTGGCATCACGGATTTGATGGACGTGAGTTTGAGTGAACTCTGAGAGATGGTGATGAACAGGGAGGCCTGTTGTGCTGCGATTCATGGGGTCGCAAAGAGTCAGACACGACTGAGCGACTGAACTGAACTGAAACAAAATAATTAGGTCAAGATAATGACATCTTTTTCAGTCAAGATAATGTCAGCACTTTTGAATGCTGATGGAAAATGATCTGGTAAAGGGAGAGAAAGTGGTGACTCAGAAGGGAAGTATCAAATAACTGTTGTCATATCTTTCTGTAAGTAAGAGGGAATGGGACCTAGTGGGCAAATGGAGGCACTGCACTGAGACAGTAGTACGGTTACTCCCTTCACAATCCCAGGCAACCAGGAAGAGAACACAGCTGTGGGCCTGTGATAAAAGTGGTAGGACACAATTGTGGCAGATTTCTCCTTGTTTCCATTTTTTTCAGTGACGCAAGAAGTGATTTATACATGTTAAAATGATAGTGGTAGATAGAAGATTATCATCTATCTGGAAAGTATCGTCTATTTGAGGTTAGTCTGCATGAATCAAAAAGTTAAATCAGTTCATAAAACAAGGATGTTTGTATATACACTCACTTGCATTATTTAAGAGAAAAGCCGGGGATTTAGGTTCAAGAATGACTGAGGTCATGTCAAGTGAACGTGATGAAGCCAGAAGTGCCAAAGGGAAGTGAAAGTGCGTGGCTTAGGTCTTAAGAGAAAGACCTAGGTCTTAAGGGAAAATGAGACAGATAAGGGACAAAGGTCCCTTAGGTCTTAAGGGAAAATGAGGCAGATAAGAGACAAAGGTGGGGTCAGGAAGATCTGGAAAAGGAAATGGTAACCCACTCCCGTATTCTCACCTGGAGAATCCCCATGGACAGAGCAGCCTGGTGGGCTAGAGTCCACAGGATCACACAGAGTCGGACATGACTGAGCGACTAAGCAGCAACAGCAGCAGCAGCCAGGGACAAGGGCAAAGGAGAAGCCCAGCAAGACAGCAGGAGGGGTGAATCTGAATTTAGAATCAAGCCCCATTTCCGCCAGAGACGCTGAGAGAGCACAAACAAACCTTGTGCACACCAGAAACCAGAGACCACACAGAAACTGAGAGAGAACTGTGTTTGAGTGTCTCCTGTGGAGGTACGGGTCAGCAGTGGACTGCCGCAGGGGCGGGGGCTCTGGGCGCAGTAGACCTGGGTATGGCATAAGCCCTCTTGGAGGAGGTCACCATTAACCCCACCACAGAGCTGCCAGAACTTACACAGGACTGGGAAACAGACTCTTGAAGGGCACAGACAGAACAATGTGTGCACCAGGACCCAGGAGAAAGGAGCAGTGACCCACAAGAGACTGACCCGGGCTTTCCAGGGAGTGCCCAGGAGTCTCCAGCTAGAAGTGTGGGTCGGCGGTGGCCTGCTGCAGGGTTGGGGGCACTGAGTGTAGCAGTGTGTGTGTGGGACCTTTTGAAGGAGGTTGCCATTATCTTCATTACCTCCACCATAGTTAGGCCCCAGGTAAATAACAGGGAGGGAACACAGCCCCACCCATCAACAGAAAATTGGATTAAAGATTTAGGGAGCATGGCCCTGCCCATAAGAACAAGACCCACTTTTGCCCTCAGTCATTCTCTCCCATCAGGAAGCTTCCATAGGCCTCTTATCCTTCTCCTTCAGAGGGCAGACAGGCTGAAAACCACAATCACAGAAAATTAACCAATCTGAGCACATGGACCATAGCCTTCTCTAACTCAATGAAGCACCATGACTCAAGATGGATGAGTCATGGTGGAGAGTGCTGACAAAATGTGGTCCACTGGAGAAGGGAATGGAAAACCACTTCAGTGTTCTTGCCTCGAGAACCCCATGAACAGTATGAAAAGGCAAAAAGATAGGACACAGAAAGATGAACTCCCCAGGTCGGCAGGTGCCCAGTACGCTAGTGGAGATCAGTGGACAAATAACACCAGAGAGAATGAAGAGATGGAGGCAAAGCAAAAACAACACCCAGCTGTGAATGTGACTGGTGATAGAAGCAAAGTCTGATTCTGTAAACAGCAATACTACATAGGAACCTGGAATCTTAGGTCCATGAATCAAGGCAAATTGGAAGTGGTCAAACAGGAGATGGCAAGAGTGAAAGTTGACATTTTAGGAATCAGTGAACTAAAATGGGCTGGAATGGGTGAATTAAACTCAGATGACCATTATATCTACTACTGTGGGCAAGAATCCCTTAGAAGAAATGGAGTAGTCATCGTAGTCAACAAAAGACTTTGAAATGCAGTACTTGGATGCAATCTAAAAAACGACAGAATGATCTCTGTTCATTTCCAAGGCAAACCATTCAAAATCACAGTAATTTAAGTCTATGCCCCAACCAGAAATGCTGAAGAAGCTGAAGTTGAACAGTTTTATGAAGACCTACAAGACTTTCTAGAACTAATACCCAAAAAAGATGTCCTTTTCATTCTAGGGGACTGGAATACAAAAGTAGGAAGTCAAGAAACACCTGGAGTAACAGGAAAATTTGTCCTTGGAGTACAGAATGAAGCAGGGCAAAGGCTAACAGACTTTTGCCAGGAGAATGCACTGGTCATAGCAAACACCCCCAATAACACAAGAGAAGACTCTACACATGGACATCACCAGATGGTCAATACCGAAATCAGATTGATTATATTCTTTGCAGCCAAAAATGGAGTTCTATACAGTCAGCAAAAACAAGACTGGGAGAAGATTGTGGCAGAGATCATGAACTCCTTATTGCCAAATTCAGACTTAAATTGAAGAAAGTGGGGAAAACCACTACATCATTCAGGTATGACTTAAATTCCTTATGATTATTCAGTGGAAGTGAAAAAAAGAGATTATATTTGATAGACAGAGTGCCTGAAGAACTATGGATGGAGGATCATGACATTGTACAGGAGACAGCAATCAAGACCATCCACAATAAAAAGAAATGCAAAATATAAAAATGGCTGCCTGAGGAGGCCTTACAAATAGTTGTGAAAAGAAGACAAGTGAAAAGCAAAGGAGAAAAGGAAAGATTTACCCATTTGAATGCAGAGTTCCAAAGAATAGCAAGTGCAGACAAGAAAGCCTTCCTCAGTGATCAGTGCAAAGAAATAGAGGAAAACAATAGAATGGGAAAGACTAGATATCTCTTCAAGAAAATTAGAGAAACTAAGGGAAAATTTCATACAAAGATGGGCACAATCAAGGACAGAAATGGTAGTGACCTAACAGAAGCAGAAGATATTAAAAGGAAGTGGCAAGAATACACAGAATAACTATACAAAAAAAGATCTTCATGACCCAGATAATCACAAAGGTATGATCACTCACCTAGATCCAGACATCCTGGAATGCGAAGTCAAGTGGACATTAGGAAGCATCACTACGAACAAAGCTAGTGGAGGTGATGGAATTCCAGTTGAGTTATTTCAAATCCTAAAAGATGACGCTGTGAAAGGGCTGCACTCAATATGCCAGCAGATTTGGAAAACTCAGCAGTGGCCACAGGACTGGAAAAGGTCAATTTTCATTTCAATCCCAAAGAAAGGCAATGCCAAAGAATGCTCAAACTACCACACAATTGCACTCATCTCACACACTAGTACAGTGATGCTCAAAATTCTCCATGCCAGGCTTCAACAGTACATGCACTGTGAACTTCCAGATGTTAAAGCTGGATTTAGAAAAGACAGAGAAACCAGAGATCAAATTGCCAACATCTGTTGGATCATCAAAAAGGCAAGAGAGTTCCAGAAAAACATCTATTTCTGCTATATTGACTATGCCAAAGCCTTCAATTGTGTGGATCACAACAAACTGTGGAAAATTCTGAGAGAGATGGGAATATCAGATCACCTGACCTGCCTCCTGAGAAATCTGTATGCAGGTCAGGAAGCAACAGTTTGAACTGGATATGGAACAGCAGACTGGTTCCAAATAGGAAAAGGAGTATGTCAAGGCAGTATATTGTCACCCTGCTTATTTAACTTCTATACAGAGTACATCATGAGAAATGCTGGACTGGATGAAGCATAAGCTGGAATCAAGATTGCCAGGAGAAATATCAATAACCTCAGACATGTAGATGACACCACCCTTATGGCAGAAAGTGAAGAAGAACTAAAGAGCCTCTTAATGAAAGTAAAAGAAGAGAGTACAAAAGTTGGCTTAAAACTCAACATTCAGAAAATTAAGATCATGGTATCTGGTCCCATTATTGCATGGCAAATAGATGGGGAAAGAGTGGAAAGAGTGACAGACTTTATTTCTGGGGGCTCCAAAATCACTGCAGATGGTGACTGGCACATGAAATTAAAAGATGCTTACTCCTTGGAAGAAAAGTTATGAGCAACCTAGACAGCATATTAAAAAGCAGAGACATTACTTTGTCAACAAACATCCATACAGTCAAAGCCATGCTTTTTCCAGTAGCCATGTATGGATGTGAGAGTTGGTAGAATAAAGAAAGCTGAACACTGAAGAACTGATGTTTTTGAACTGTGGTGTTGGAGAAGACTCTTGAGAGTCCCTTGGACTGCAAAGAGATCCATCCAGTCCATCCTAAAGGAAATAAGTCCTGAATGTTCATTGGAAGGACTGATGCTGAAGCTGAAACTCCAATACTTTGGCCACCTGATGCGAAGAATTGACTCATTGGAAAAGACTCTGATGCTGGGAAAGACTGAAGGCAGAAGTAGAAGGGGACGACAGAGAATGAGATCATTGGGTGGCATCACCAACTCGCTGGACATGAGTTTGAGTAATCTCTGGGAGTTAGTGATGGATAGGGAGGCCTGGTGTGCTGTGGCCCATTGGGTCACAAGATTTGCCACAGATATTCTCAATGTTCAGGAATTTCTGTTTCTTAGATATTTGTAAATACTATCTTGTGGTTGTGCTAAGTCGCTTCAGTCATGTCTGACTCTTTGTAACCCCCTGTACTGTAGACCGCCAGGCTCCTCTGTCTATGGGATTTTCCAGGCAAGAAATCTGGAATGGATTGCCATGTCCTCTCCCAGGGGATCTTCCTGACCCAGGCACTGAACTGGCATCTCTTATGTCTCCTGCATTGGCAGGGGAGTTCTTTACCACCTATTAAACACAAAATGATTAGTCTCCTCTTTTTAAAAATTTGGTCCTTTATCAACACTTCCAACTTTCAACCCTTTATAGATAGTAAATATACATTTTATATGTTTTCAGAATGCATGAACCCCATTTATCCCTGATAATGCTAAAAATTAAATATAAACTTTCAGATGATTAATCATAATGAAGGAGCCTAGGAAATATACAAAGGTCGTACTTTTTATTCTATACTCCCAAATGTATGTTCCCCTGGAACTGGCATATAGAATCAAGTAATTTTGAGGCATAGTAGTGTTTTTCTTTGGGATTAACATATGATAAAAGTTCTGTAAGTGAATCCAGGAATTGCAAGGCTGTTTTCTAGAAATTCTGCAGGAAAATAGATATGAAAACAAGAGACATGTTCTTTGGTATGGAACACTTGCTTTCTCCCTCTGTGATTGACATACCAAGATAAAAATTTCTACCATTCCCTTTGTATCATTTAACACCTACTTGAGGACCCATGAATAAAAATAAGAAGTAACTATAAATGCTGAATTTTCAATGGATTTTTGAGTTCCCTAACCTGATGATAAAGCCTCTAGTGTTTATGTATATTGTCACTGACTCTCAAAGCAAAGATAGCAGAGTATACCAAGTTTAAGAGCTAAAGCATGGAGTTATACTATTGAAACTTCTCACCTATCAAACTAAAGCACCTGGTACCACCAGACTTGAGTAGATGTCCCTAGAAGTAAAGCTAGTTTCTCATACCTCATTTTCCTACTCATATTTCTATTTTGCCCTGTTTTTATGCAGACACATATGTTCTCAGTCATAAATCTTGGGCATAACTTCAGAAGGGATTATGTCAGAAAGAAAATACTTTCACAAAAGTCATAAATAAGTTGGTTTTGGATACAGGATAAGCTGTAGGCACACATGTCAGCAGGTATATATTATTTTCAGTGACCACTCCCCACAAAAACTCTATAATCAACTAAAAATAAGCATACTAAATATATGAACAGTTTCCAGCAACTAGAAAATAGGCAGATGGGACATGATCCCTGAAGGAAGGGAAACAAGTGAGGTGCATTCTACCACTGTTTCACTTATTGCACAAAAGCAGGTTTTAGGTCTCATGTTCGGGTGGGAAGGGCTTCTCAGGTGGCACAGTGGTAAAAAAAACCGGCCTGCCAATGCAGGAGACATAAGAAATGCAGGTTTGATTGCTGGGTCAGGAAGATCCCCTGAAGGAGGACGTGGCAACCCACTCCAGAATTCTTGCCTGGAAAATCCCAAGGACAGAGGCGTCTGGTGGGATACACTGTGTAGGGTTGCAGAAAGTCAGACACGGCTGAAGCGACTTAGCACCCACGCACATGGGGGTAGGAAATGGGGCCCTGGTCTCAATGGGTAGAGGAGATACATCTCAGAGCTCAAGGATGCCAAGCAGCCAGGATTCCCAAGGCAGAGTACCAGACAGAAGAGAGCTATGCAGAGACAGAGAGAGCAAACTTTAGAGAGCTGTAAAGGATATCCCTGTACCTTCAGCTGAATATTCATCAACACATCCACAGGAAGAAAATAGAAGGCTGGAGAGAGAACTACCAAAAAGAAGCAGGTCAAGCAAATCTCAGAGACCCCACAGGACTAGAGATAGTTTGATTTTTCAAACAGTAGAGTGAAAAGACTTCTCAATATACAGAGAACCAAACAAAATTATAATGATTCAGTAAAAGCCCAAATCAGTCCTGTTACTAAGTCCTAAATTACTAAGGGTTCTTCTAGATCTGCCTAACAAAGCCTGAAATCAAGACTTGAAAGGATCAAATTATTTACAAACAACTTAGCACAAAGCCCCATTATATTTAAAAGAATAAAACCAAAAACCAAAATTCATAATATCTGACATGTATCAAAATAAGGAGATACACCAATCAATAGTGACAGACCTAGAAATGACATGAATAATTGAATTTGTAGGGAAGTATACCACAGTAGCAGAGAAGGCAATGGCACCCCACTCCAGCACTCTTGCCTGGGAAATCCCATGGATGGAGGAGCCTGGTAGGCTGCAGTCCCTGGGGTTGCAAAGAGTCGGACACAACTGAGCAACTTCACTTTCACTTTTTACTTTCATGTACTGGAGAAGGAAATGGCAACCCACTCCAGTGTTCTTGCCTGGAGAATCCCAGGGATGGGAGAGCCTGGTGGGCTGCTGTCTATGGGGTCACACAGAGTCAGACACGACTGAAGTGACTTAGCAGCAGCAGCATACCACAGTAGCACTTAGAAAGGTACCTCATATGTTCAAGAAAGCAGAGAAAAATGAGCAGGACAAAGAGAGATATCACACACACATACACACAGTTATAGGTACATAGATGCATATAAATAGATACACAGATACCCAAATCATACTTCTTGAGATGAAATACAAAAAATGAGGCTAACAGAAGATTAAGTACTGCAGAAGAACAAACTGGTAATCTTAAAGACATAAGTGGAAATTATCTAAAATAAAGAAAGGAAAATAAATGAATCAAGCATCAGTGCGTCTGAAAACAATATTAAGCTATCTACATGCAATTAGAATCTCAGAAAGAAAGAATGGGAAGATAGAATCAGGAAAATATATTTAAACAAATAATTGTGAGCAATTTCCAGAGCTTACAAAAAACTTGAATACTCAGATTCCTGAAGCTCAATGAAGCAGAAATAGGAGAAACATGAAGAAAACTACAGTGAGATACATCATAATCAAACTGCTTAAAACACTGACAGGCATAATTCTAAATGCAAACAGAACAGAAAGACATATTAGAGGAACTTCGAGGAACAAAGATAAGGATGGCAGCAAATTTCTTTTCAGAAATAACACAATCTAGACAGGAGTGGAATATTGCCTTTAAAATACAGGGGAAACTATTAACCCAAGGAAAAACCTTTCAAAAAATGAAGGTGAAACAAAAACATTTAAAGAGATACAAAAGTTGAAAGAATTCATCACCAGAAGCACCTATACTATAAAAAATATTAAAATAAGTCTTTCAAGCATAAGGTAAATAATACTAGATGAAAACCAGATCTAAAAAAGTGAATGAAGGGTAATAGAAAGAGCAAATACACAAGCACAGATAAATACAAAAGATATATTTTTCTTCTGTTTAAAACTCTTGAAGATAAATGACTGTTTAAAGCAAAAACAATAACAATATTTTGAGTTAATAACTCATGTAGATATAAAATGTATGAAACAACAGCAAGAAGGCCAGTGGGGAGGAAATGGAAGTGCACAACTATAAAAGTTTTATAGTATATGAAAAGAAGAAAAATATTGTTTGAAGGTGCTCATGACACTATGAAAATATATACTATAAGCACTAAAGCAATGACCAGCAAAAAAAAAAAAAAAGAGGAAAACAAAACAAAAAGGTATAGCTAACAAATCAATAAAGAAGATAAAACAGAACTATGAAAACTATTGAGTTAATTCAGAAGAAGGCAAAAATAGAAAGAAAAAATGAGACAAAGTAACAAAATGAGAGATTTAAACCCAATCATATTAATAATCCTATTGGATATAAATGGTCTATGATGGCAATGATGATCATAATGGATAAAAAGGAAAGACATGTTGTCTGCAAGAAATTCAGTTTAAATTTAAAGAAATAAGCTAAAAATAAAAGGATAATAGAAGTGTCCATAATAAATACTAATCAAAATAAAGCTAAAGTAGCTATTTTAATGTCAAAGTAGAATTCAGAGCAATGAATATCACTGGAATTAAGTGGATTATTTCATAAAGGGGTCAATTCATTAATAAGCTATATGAATTCTAAAAATTTATGCATTTAATAATAGGCTTCAAAATAAAAACTGAAAAAGACAGCAAGGAAAAACAGAAGAGCCACAATTATAGCTAGACATTTCAACATTCCATTCTCAATATATAATATTAAATAAAAAGTCGGTCAGCATATAAAAGACACAAATATTAGTATAAGAAGTTGGCCGAGTTGATATTTGTAAAACATTCCAAATAACATTTCTCTCAAATACACATAAGCATTTTCTAAGAGAAATCATGTTCTGAAAGTCCATAAACAGCTATTAATAATTTTAAAGTAATGAAATATTACAAAGAATGTTCTCAACCAAATTCAAACTAAATCAGAAATAAATAATAAAAATTTCTTTGGAAACTCCCAAAGTTTGAAAAACAAATTTATAAATGACTTGTGGTTCAAATAAGAGATCACAAGAGAAATTAGAATACATATTGAATAAAAATGATAGTATAATATGTCAGAACTTGTGGTATACATCTTATTCAGTACTTTAAAAAATTATAGCATCAAACATTTATATTAGTAAGTAGAAAGGTCTCTAATCAACGGACTGCATTTTCACCACAAAGAACTAGAAAAAGATGAACAAATTAAACCCAAAGTAAGATGAAGAAGGAAGTAATATAGCTAAAAGAAGAAATCAAATAAGTAAAACCATAAAGAGAATAAAAACAAAAACTCATTCTTCTAAAAAAATTAACAAAAATAATAAACCTTTAGCTAGATTGAACAGGGGGGAAAGGGCATAAATTGCTAATATCTGAAAGAAAATCTATCACTATAGATATTATAGACATTTAATAGACTAGAAAGGAATATTTTGAACAATACTGTATTAAACCCCACATATTAATGCATGTGATAACTTACATGAAATGGAGAAATGCTTTGAAAAAGACAAACCACCAGAGCTCTCTCAAGAAGAAATAGAAAACCCCATTTTCATATATCTATTAGAAAAACTGAATTTTTAGTTAGATATCATTCAACAAAGAAAAGTCCAAACCCAGATGAACTCACTGGTGAATCCTATCACATTTAAAGAAGTAGTGATATTACTGTTATACAAGCTCTTCTCAAAAACAGATGTAGGAGCACTTTCTAAATCATTCTGTGAAGCCAACATTACCATGATATGAAAACAAGACAAAATCATTACAATAAGACAAATCCATGCACCAATAGTCTTCATAATGATAGACACAAAATTGTCAACAAAATTTTAGCTGCATCTAAAAACATACCAAAAATGAAAAGACATGAGACCACACTGGCCATGCGATCTTGGTCACAACTATTTAACAATGTACTACAAAGGCAGTCACAGACAATGCATAAATCAATGTATATGGCTGTGTTCCAATAAAACTATATTTATGGACACTAAACACAAGTTTTACACAATCCTTACATTTTACAGAGTGTTATTGGTTATTTCGAGCTTTTTTCCAACCACGTGAAAATGTAAAACCCATTCCCATCTCATGGGCCATACATAAATGGATGGCAGGCTAGATTTAGTCAATAGGATATATTTTGCCAATTTCTGGTATGAAGCAACCAGAACTCACGCACTGCTGGTGAAAACTGAAATAGTACAACGGCTTTGGAAACAATTGGACAGTTTCTCTGAAAGGTGAACATTCACCTACTATATGATTCAGCCTTCTCACTCTTAGGTATTTATCCAAGAGGAAAGGCAGCATATAACCTCTTAAAGCCTAGTGCAGGAATATTCACAGCAGCTTTATCTGTAGTAGTCCCACCCTTGAAACAACTTAAATTTCCATCAGCTGATGAATGGGTAAACAAAGTTTGGTATAACCTTCAATGAAATCTCAGAGGTAACAAGGAATAAACTATCAAAGTACACTACAACATAGACTGCGTCTTAAAATAATCATGCTGAATAAAAGAAGCTAGTTAAAGAAGAGTACATGCAGTATGATTTCATTTACATTAAACTCTACATAACGCAAACTTATCTACAACAAGAGAAAACAGTAGTTTCCTGGGGGAGAGCTGCACAGCTGAGGAAAGCCTGGATTACGAAAGGCTATGAGGAAAGTTTTGCAAGTGTTAGGAAATGTTCACTGTGTTGACTGTGATGATGGTATCAATAAACATATATTAAATTCATCAAATTGTATACTTTAAACATGTAAATTGAATTTTATGTCAACTATACCTTAATAACATTATAAAATATGGACCGGTGCTGGAAAATAATTTTGTAAACTTTACATTCCACTCTACATTTAAAATAATCATTGCCCCTCTAGGACAACTGCTTTTTAAAACTTCCTTCTAATTATAAACAGTGGCCTTTAATTTCTTTAACATGGCACCAAGGTTTAGCAAGCAAATGGGAAATATACTTGCAGAGTCAAACTTATAGTAGGCAATTACGATTTTTTGAATTGCAGAAGGAATGTGTTACAAGAGACATATACAGGCTGTTTAAGCACTTACATTCTGGACTGTTTACAAAACAAGTCATCTAAGAAATAAGAGACTAGGATGAATGGGTCTTCTTTCTTTCCAGTTTGATTTCCTTTGCTTTTCAATTTTAATTTACAATCATAATCATATAAATGTTCTTAATGATCACTGAATTATTATCATAATCAGTTCCTTTATCTATTAAAATTGCTAGTGTGCACACATATGAAATGTTGCATATATAGCAATTTTGGTACAATAGATTGGTGTATATTTGCTAATATATTCCATTTTAAATAATTTGATACATGCAAAAAAAAAAAACTAAATTAACACATAGGCCCTGAAATCAGTAACAGTGGTTTCAGCTTTAGGTATGACCTCATCCTGAAAAATACGACCAGCTTGAAGAGATCATGCAGTGTTTTCTATTATATGTATGATCCGATTTAAATTCAGCATTGATTAAATGGTTGGAATAAGTTTAATATCATTGCTTTCATTTATGTGGGTGAGCCCCAAATGGAAACTCTGAAGCCCAAATTGATTTAGAAAGCCCTATTATTCTCACGTTTTTCTCCTCTTGTAAAACGTCTAACCCAGCGTGGTATTATTTCACAAACAAAAGCTTCGCAAGGTTATCTTTTTNATACATATTGAATAAAAATGATAGTATAATATGTCAGAACTTGTGGTATACATCTTATTCAGTACTTTAAAAAATTATAGCATCAAACATTTATATTAGTAAGTAGAAAGGTCTCTAATCAACGGACTGCATTTTCACCACAAAGAACTAGAAAAAGATGAACAAATTAAACCCAAAGTAAGATGAAGAAGGAAGTAATATAGCTAAAAGAAGAAATCAAATAAGTAAAACCATAAAGAGAATAAAAACAAAAACTCATTCTTCTAAAAAAATTAACAAAAATAATAAACCTTTAGCTAGATTGAACAGGGGGGAAAGGGCATAAATTGCTAATATCTGAAAGAAAATCTATCACTATAGATATTATAGACATTTAATAGACTAGAAAGGAATATTTTGAACAATACTGTATTAAACCCCACATATTAATGCATGTGATAACTTACATGGAATGGAGAAATGCTTTGAAAAAGACAAACCACCAGAGCTCTCTCAAGAAGAAATAGAAAACCCCATTTTCATATATCTATTAGAAAAACTGAATTTTTAGTTAGATATCATTCAACAAAGAAAAGTCCAAACCCAGATGAACTCACTGGTGAATCCTATCACATTTAAAGAAGTAGTGATATTACTGTTATACAAGCTCTTCTCAAAAACAGATGTAGGAGCACTTTCTAAATCATTCTGTGAAGCCAACATTACCATGATATGAAAACAAGACAAAATCATTACAATAAGACAAATCCATGCACCAATAGTCTTCATAATGATAGACACAAAATTGTCAACAAAATTTTAGCTGCATCTAAAAACATACCAAAAATGAAAAGACATGAGACCACACTGGCCATGCGATCTTGGTCACAACTATTTAACAATGTACTACAAAGGCAGTCACAGACAATGCATAAATCAATGTATATGGCTGTGTTCCAATAAAACTATATTTATGGACACTAAACACAAGTTTTACACAATCCTTACATTTTACAGAGTGTTATTGGTTATTTCGAGCTTTTTTCCAACCACGTGAAAATGTAAAACCCATTCCCATCTCATGGGCCATACATAAATGGATGGCAGGCTAGATTTAGTCAATAGGATATATTTTGCCAATTTCTGGTATGAAGCAACCAGAACTCACGCACTGCTGGTGAAAACTGAAATAGTACAACGGCTTTGGAAACAATTCGACAGTTTCTCTGAAAGGTGAACATTCACCTACTATATGATTCAGCCTTCTCACTCTTAGGTATTTATCCAAGAGGAAAGGCAGCATATAACCTCTTAAAGCCTAGTGCAGGAATATTCACAGCAGCTTTATCTGTAGTAGTCCCACCCTTGAAACAACTTAAATTTCCATCAGCTGATGAATGGGTAAACAAAGTTTGGTATAACCTTCAATGAAATCTCAGAGGTAACAAGGAATAAACTATCAAAGTACACTACAACATAGACTGCGTCTTAAAATAATCATGCTGAATAAAAGAAGCTAGTTAAAGAAGAGTACATGCAGTATGATTTCATTTACATTAAACTCTACATAACGCAAACTTATCTACAACAAGAGAAAACAGTAGTTTCCTGGGGGAGAGCTGCACAGCTGAGGAAAGCCTGGATTACGAAAGGCTATGAGGAAAGTTTTGCAAGTGTTAGGAAATGTTCACTGTGTTGACTGTGATGATGGTATCAATAAACATATATTAAATTCATCAAATTGTATACTTTAAACATGTAAATTGAATTTTATGTCAACTATACCTTAATAACATTATAAAATATGGACCGGTGCTGGAAAATAATTTTGTAAACTTTACATTCCACTCTACATTTAAAATAATCATTGCCCCTCTAGGACAACTGCTTTTTAAAACTTCCTTCTAATTATAAACAGTGGCCTTTAATTTCTTTAACATGGCACCAAGGTTTAGCAAGCAAATGGGAAATATACTTGCAGAGTCAAACTTATAGTAGGCAATTACGATTTTTTGAATTGCAGAAGGAATGTGTTACAAGAGACATATACAGGCTGTTTAAGCACTTACATTCTGGACTGTTTACAAAACAAGTCATCTAAGAAATAAGAGACTAGGATGAATGGGTCTTCTTTCTTTCCAGTTTGATTTCCTTTGCTTTTCAATTTTAATTTACAATCATAATCATATAAATGTTCTTAATGATCACTGAATTATTATCATAATCAGTTCCTTTATCTATTAAAATTGCTAGTGTGCACACATATGAAATGTTGCATATATAGCAATTTTGGTACAATAGATTGGTGTATATTTGCTAATATATTCCATTTTAAATAATTTGATACATGCAAAAAAAAAAAACTAAATTAACACATAGGCCCTGAAATCAGTAACAGTGGTTTCAGCTTTAGGTATGACCTCATCCTGAAAAATACGACCAGCTTGAAGAGATCATGCAGTGTTTTCTATTATATGTATGATCCGATTTAAATTCAGCATTGATTAAATGGTTGGAATAAGTTTAATATCATTGCTTTCATTTATGTGGGTGAGCCCCAAATGGAAACTCTGAAGCCCAAATTGATTTAGAAAGCCCTATTATTCTCACGTTTTTCTCCTCTTGTAAAACGTCTAACCCAGCGTGGTATTATTTCACAAACAAAAGCTTCGCAAGGTTATCTTTTTTGTCTGGTTTGTAGGGTAGCTCCCTTGTCTCCTAGGCCTGCATTACACATTCTGAATAGGACCCCTTGAACATAATTAAGGGTCACACATATAGTTTAAAGAGTAGGGGATGAAGAATTAATTTCTCAGTTTTCTTTCCCTGGGCTACAGATTGGTTTCAAGTTACTATTCAATTCAGCAACAGAGAGCTCAGAGGAAAAGACCAAACTGCTACAGCTGCTCTACATTATAAAGCAAAAGAGACAGAGAGAGGGAGAAAAAGATTAGATTTTATTTGCACACAAAATGAACATCCACAGTCTGTACACTCTGTTTGGGAATAGCTCCACATTTTACGTGAGGTAGGTTTTTTTAATGTTCTTTATCTTTTCCTCCAAAGTTCTACTCAGTTCATGAAAATTATTAAAACTCAGACAGAGTACCCTTCTGGGTCTCATTCACGCAAATTGTGGACCATTCTTAGGGAGGTGATATCACCAGAAAACTACACTCTGAGGGTGGTTATTAATGACATGAAAGAATTTGGGGAACAGGATTAAACCACGTCTATACTGAGCCACTATCAAATATCTTGACCCCCAAATGTGGTTTTACTGCGATGTACCTCTGACATCTAATGAAAAGATGAAAATTAAAATGCTTCTGTAGACAAGAAAACAGTAAAATGGGTGGATCTATCTACTAATTGAGAACATCACAGGCATTGATACTGGGGAGACTTGCTAACATATTTAATAGACATTAATCACTTAATCATACAGAAAAGGAGACCTTGGAATTTCTCATAGTTGTCATCTTGTTCTTATCCGTGGTTGATTGGTTAGGTCTCCGGGAAGTCAAATAAAAACTAGACTAGCCATTTCTGCATGACTAAACTCATGGGTTGGTGCAAATATATTTGCAACATCTCAATAGCAAATCAATGATAACATTTTAACTTGTAAAACTCCTTACTTAACATTTGGATCTATCAGCTACACAACTTTAGTTGAAATATTATAGGTTCTGTTCTAGGAAAGGTTTTACATTCCTGCCCTTTCCCCCTAACTATCAATTGATTCAAGTCTGATTTTGTTCCCTCCTTCTTACAGTGTACTCAGTTCTTCTCATGTTGTCGCAAATGAGGTTCCACAGGGGATCTTCTGGACCCAAGGACTGAACCCAGGTCTCCCACGTTGCAGGTGGATTCTTCACTGTCTGAGACACCAGGGAAGCCCACAGGACAAAAACTGCCTGTTTTGTAAGGTCTTTTAAATTAAGAAGAATTTTGACATTTTCAGATAATTTTTAAAAATCACTTTCATGACACATGAAAATTATATGAAATTAAAATTTCAGTATACATGACTATAGTTTTATTGGAACAAGCCCTTGCTCATTTATCGATATATCATCTATGACTGCTTTTGCACTACAACAGTGGAATTGTGACAGAGACTCTATGGCCTGCGAAACCTAAAATCTTTACTCTCTGGCCCTTTACAGTGGCCACCCCTGTTTTAGATCCTTTGTTTTTCAAATTATATCAGGTTAATCTTCCTTCTTCTCACTCCTCCCCCCAAATTTATTCAATCCCATGTCCTATTTCCTCAGGGCTGCCTAAATCTTGTTGGCTAACATGAGGAGCAATAAGTACATTAGTAGGAATCAAATAAACAAGCTAAAAGGTAATAGAATTCTAGCTAAAATGAAGTCAACAACCAATATGAAGGCAAAATAAAGACATTGTGAAGCACGCACGGACTCCTAAACTGTACAACCTCTCAAGACAACATTCCAAAGCAACAGAAGAATAATATAAGGAAAAGGGTGATATGATACAAAAGAAACAAAGGCAGCAAAATATGAGCTCGATAAAAACAAGAGAACAGAAAGGAAATTAGAAAGACATGCATTGAAACTTTGTNCTCTCAAGACAACATTCCAAAGCAAGAGAAGAATAATATAAGGAAAAGGGTGATATGATACAAAAGAAACAAAGGCAGCAAAATATGAGCTCGATAAAAATAAGAGAACAGAAAGGAAATTAGAAAGACATGCATTGAAACTTTGCACACAAGTCCTTTGCATTTGAGCAGAGATTCAACATAAGAATCATATTCCTTTCTCTGTAAGTTCAGTCATACAACATAGATCTAGAGTGAATAGCATTTATATGACAAACTGAAAAGAATGCTTTTATTCTGTTTAAGCTATTAGACAACCTATGAATAAATGAGAACTATCTATAAGTCAGAATATAAATTTTACATGACTTGACAATGAAACAATAACAATACAGTTAACAAAAATCAGGGTTACAATGTTCAAATCTTCATACTTCTAGGAAGCTTGTCAAGAAATAAAAGTACCCCAATGTTCATTGCAGCACTGTTTATAATAGCCAGGACATGGAAATAACCTAGATGTCCATCAGCAGATGAATGGATAAGACAGCTGTGGTACATAAACACAATGGAGTATTACTCAGCCATTAAAAAGAATACATTTGAATCAGTTCTAATGAGATGGATGAAACTGGAGCCTATTATACAGAGTGAAGTAAGCCAGAAAGAAAAACACCAATATAGTATACTGACACATATATATGGAATTTAGAAAGATAGTAATGATGACCCTATATGTGAGACAACAAAAGAGACACAGACATATAGAACGGACTTTTGGCCTCTGAGGGAGAGGGAGAGGGTGGGATGATTTGGGAGAATGGCATTGAAGCATGTATACTATCATGTAAGAAACGAGGTGCCGGTGTATGTTCGATGCAGGATGCAGGATGCTTGGGGATGATCCAGAGAGACGTTGTGGGGTGAGAGGTGGGAGGGGGATTCAGGATTGGGAGCTCGTGTACACCTGTGGTGGATTCATGTCGATGTATGGCAAAGCCAATAGAGTATTGTAAAGTAAAATAAAGTAAAAAAAAAAGAAGAAAGAAAAGTTGAAATAATCACTACCAGAAATGTTAATTGTGTTTACCTATGGAGAATGTGAGAAACACTTTTACTCTTTATTTTAATTTTAAACACTTTATTGTTTGACTATTTGCTGGTACCCAGAATGACAAATACACAGTGTTGTTTCCCATTCTCTCAGGAAGGCTTAACATTTTGATGGGAAGTAAGGGTAGGAGATCAGTCCTGGGATTTCTTTGGAGGGAATGATGCTGAAGCTGAAGCTCCAGTACTTTGGCCACCTCATGCGAAGAGTTGACTCACTGGAAAAGACTCTGATACTGGGAGGGATTGGGGGCAGGAGGAGAAGGGGACGACCGAGGATGAGATGGCTGTTTGGCATCACGGACTCAATGGACGTGAGTCTGAAAGAACACCGGGAGTTGGTGATGGACAGGGAGGCCTGGCGTGCTGTGATTCATGGGGTCGCAAAGAGTCGGACACAACTGAGCGACTGAACTGAACTGAACTGAAGGGTAGAAATAAACACATCAGTGCACATTAGTATAGATCAAATAAACAAGCTAAAAGACAATGTAATTTCAACTAAGATGAACTCGTTTCTATATGTCCCTTGTAGGGAATAGAATTTCACCTCCGGTGAGGGCCCAATGGGAGAGAGAGACCTCCTGTTCAGTTCAAGCAGGTATGTAGATTAATGGATGAGCATTCTGAGAATGGAAGTGAATCAGGGTCTGTTCTGGGAGACTGATGTGGATTTTGGCCACTAGGTAATGACTCCTGGACCCCCATGTCATCCAAATGTTCTGGAACCAGCCAAGGATGTCATAAATTAACCCACTTCATGAAAACGGCCACTGAAGGACTCCTGGTTTCTTGAAGTCAAGATCTCTCCTTAAGGTTGCGTATCAGGCTAAAGCCAAACTAGTTCCTACTGAGCCCGGGGAAATGGCTCACTCAGCGTGAAAAAAGTACCACCCAGCAGGCTTCCTGCCTTCAAGTGTTTTTCTCTGACTAAAGCAACATGAAATGGAAAGGGAATAGCAACCAAAAATAAATAGTTCAAGCAAATGCCTTTTGCAGATAAATTACCTGGAGAGCCAGGCTGATTTTCATGGCTTCTCTCCTCTCAACCCTGTTATTTCCTGTCTTCACCCAAACCTATGGGATAGGGTTCTATCTTGCAGGGTTCATGCTTTGTTTATCATCCATTCGTCTGAACAATTTCATGAGAAAGTCTAAACCCTTGAGGGGACTTTTCCCTGCTTGTTTTTATGGACTTTGGCCTTGTAGTATTTTGAACGTCATTTGTTGTTTCCAAATACCACTGCCACTGACTTCTACTCCCTTCTGCTTGTTCCCACTTCCTCTTCCCGTGAGCAGTTTTTGTTTTTGTTTTTTCTTTTTTTGTGCTTGAAGAATTAAGTTCTGACTCTCTCACCTCTTTACTCCAGTTAGCTTCCCCCTGCTGGTCCCAACTGCTAATCGGACCATTTCTCCACACTAAATTACAGAATTATCCTGAGGCAATAAAACTTCAACGTGAATGTTTCTGTGCAGTTCAAAGTATTTTAGGCACTAGGTGAATGCCTAGTGAGAGTTCATCCCAAAATGTACACAGCAGTATTCTTTGGGGTTTAATTTAAGCTATGAAAGCAAAAGATAAAGAAGTATTACTTCACCAACCTGTGTTCCCCTCCTTTGCTTGGTGTTTATCATTGCTTCAAGGTCATCCTCAGACACTGGCAGCATCAGATACATTCTACAGCCTCATCTATTAACAAACAGCCCTTATGAGTCCCTCTCCTTAGCTTTGCAGGGTCCGTTAACCTTCTGTGAGTGAAAAACACTAGACAGCCTTGTTTCCTCTTTCCACTGTCTCTCAGATTTGCTCCTGAACCTCTGCTGAATTCTATTTGAATAATTCATCCAACTCAATTTTTACTGAGTGACTAATGTGCTAATTAAAAGAGGAGTCATTTTAAGGTTGGATTGGGTGCTCATTACTAAACATAACTATAAAATATTCATATTATATTTGAGATTTGGGGGGGGGAATGTGGAAAGGACAGACATATATAAGCATGTTAATACCTTTTCAGAAACCATGAACTGAATCACCATTTTTCTGATTCTGGGTGTTGATGTTTTAAATCCTTGGGCTCTGCCATTTCTTGCTGGGTAAAAATACATTTAGGTAATGGACGATACAATTTAAAACAAAAGGATCCAAAAACTGCACCTCTTCCTGAATTGTGCAAGTGTCTAAAGAGCAAGTGGATCCAGTAAACATGGCTATCTTGATTCCAGGAAGACCTCTTCATTTTTAAAGCCATGTCTTGAATATATCAACACATGTCTGCATTTTATTGTGCCTTTATATGTATCTAGCCACATGCAATCACAGAAATAAGGCCACTCCTGTTTGACAAGGAAATCAGATTATAGTGACAATTGTTTATGGTACTATGCGGCACTGTACAGGCAAATGATTTTTTGACCAGAGAATGTTCCCTAAAAGTCATAGTCTAAAAGCTCTGCAAAGCATATATGAAATCTTCAGTAAGTGACATTCCAATACCCTGATTTCTCAGATAGTTTTGATTAGACTTCCTATCTAGAAGTATAGTAAAACCTTGATTAATAGAAATGCTTAAAGAATGGAATGTTCTGGTTAATTTAATTCTGTGAAGAAACAGATACCTCTTTCTATTTCAGTCTTTATTACTGAAAATCTTTCTCAAATACAGTACTCCTCTTTCCTTAATACCACAGGGATCAGATATGCATTTTTCTTTGATCACTGAAAATTATGGAATTATCATTGTGAATACCTCAGATCATCATAAATTCCAATACACAAAGTTAACTTTGTAATACATATGTTGCAAGTTATAGATTTCATAACGTCTCTACAAGATTATTAATCTGGCTTTTCACCTACTTTTCCTTGTGCACACTCAGTTGCTTCAGTCTCATCTGACTCTTTGCAACCTGATGGACTGTAGGCCATCAGGCTCTTGTGTCCATGGGATTCTTCAGGCAAGAATCCTGGGGATGATTTGCCATGCCCTCCTCCAGGGGATCTTCCTGACCCGGAGATTGAACCCACATCTGCCTGCATCTCCTCATTGCAGGTAGATTCTTTACCCACTGAGCCACCTGGGAAGCCCATTATTTCTTAGAGGGTATTTCATATAAATAATTTGATTGGATTATCTACTTGATCAAGATGTACTGTGTAATATTCTCATAAATTAGTAATGAACTCATTCTCTCCTGATAAGCCAGTCCTTGGGAGCTGATTATCACTGAAGGAGGCACACAGGATGCCTTGAACATTGTAGTTGCTGGTGCTGCTAAGTCACGTCAGTTCTGTCCGACTCTGTGTGACCCCATAGACGGCANTATTCACAATGACCTAAGATAAAAGTATTACTAGGCTTAGCTTAGAATGAGAAAACCAGAACATAAAAATATGTTTGAAGTTAGGAAGCTGGTAATTAGTTTGTCCATGTGTTGATCTTTATTCAGCTATAGATAAGTATACAGTTTTTGTTGTTGTTGTTTCCTTGATTAACTTATTTATTTTAATTGGAGGCTAATTCAGTTTACTTCAGTTCAGTTTAGTTCAATTCAGTTGCTCAGTTGTGTCCAACTCTTTGCTACCCAATGAGTCTCACCATGCCGAGCTTCCCTGTACGTCACCAACTCCCGGAGTCTACTCAAACTCATGTCCATTGCGTCAGTGATGCCTTTCAGCTATCTCATCCTGTCGTCCCTTTCTCCTCCTGCCCCCAATCCCTCCCAGGATCAGAGTCTTTCCCAATGAGTCAACTCTTCAAATGAGGTGGCCAAAGTATTGGGGTTTCAGCTTTAGCATCAGTCCTTCAAATGAACACCAAGGACTGATCTCCTTTAGGATGGACAGGTTGGACCTCCTTGCAGTCCAAGGGACTCTCAAGCATCTTCTCCAACACAACAGTTCAAAAGCATCAATTCTTCAGTGCTCAGCTTTCTTCACAGTCCAACTCACATCCATATTTTTCCAGTGCCTTGACTAGATAGACCTTTGTTGGCAAAGTAATGTCTNTAATTTTCTTGAAGAGATCTCTAGTCTTTCCCATTCTATTGTTTTCCTCTATTTCTTTGCATTGCTCACGGAGGAAGGCTTTCTTATGTCTCCTTGCTATTCTTTGGAACTCTCCATTCAAATGGGTATATCTTTCCTTTTCTCTGTTGCTTTTAGCTTCTCTTCTTTACTCAGCTATCCGTAAGGACTCTTCAGACAACCAAGTTGCCTTTTTGCATTGCTTTTTCTTGGGGGTGATCTTGATCACTGCCTAGCACAATGTCATGAACCTCTGTCCGTAGTTCTTCATGTACTCCTTTGAGTCAGGTTATATCGCCATGCCCACCTCAGTGGCACTGCTCCTTATTAGTAACCCCTGGCACTCCTTATTTCCCCATCTACCTATTACTGAAATAAATTTCCAGGTCCAAGATATAAGCAGCTCCTGCCTGGAATGGCACATCAGCAAACCAAAACTTAGGTAATTTTTGTCACCTTGCAAATGGGCAGTTGACCAGAAATTCAGATATATTCAGCCAGTCAATTCCCACACATCAGTCCAACTCTGGACCTGCTCACCTCAAACAAGGCTTGACAATGTGGCCTCAGCCAGTCAGATATTTTCCATTTGTCTCTTACTTTAGACTTTATCCTATATAAGTGTCATACTTTCCATCCATTTTGCAGTTCTCTTAGACTCTCCACTTCATGAAATATTGAAGTTTGTATCACCTAAATTATTTTTCTTTAACCATTTTTTAACAGTATGAAAGGCAATTCTTTTCACACTTGACTGGAGGCCCAGATATAGGAAAAGAGACGTTCACACAGGGATTATTTCATAGAAGCAACTAGAGATGACTGGAGAAGCCACAATGCCAGGCCCTTGGCTGTGAAGCTCCTTAAAGGCTGCTTCCTTGCATGTCCAGTGAGGGAAGAACTTCTTATACCCAAGAGTCTTCAAATTTGGCTAGAATCCCTAGAGATATGACATCCTAGGCAGATGAAGCTTTCCTCTCTTTTCCTCCTGAGGAAATATTCATTTCTGTTCTCAAAATCAACAGAGAGACTGATTGGAAAAATCCATCCTGTAAGAACAGGCTCAATAAAACATTCACAAGTCAGAATTCAGCCATCGTACCTCCTGGTGATTCCATACAGAAGATGGAGACTCAAGAGAAGCTGCTTCTTTTTATGCCTTGCTTCCAAATTACTAAAAACATGGCTAGCTTCTTTAGTTTTTAAAGTCTCACAGGTCTGGGCTTGCAGTCTTGAGCATTTCACCTATGCATGCTAAGTTGCTTCAGTCATGTCAGACTCTTTCAGGAGTGTTTTATGTTCCTTTGGTGAATATGATTCTTGCATATCTTTTTTCAAAGTCTCAGGATCTCAGAATCTCATTGCCTCTATGAAGCTGCTCAATAGAAGACTCAAGACAGTTCCACAAGGACAAACAGTAGTTTGAAGCCATCTAAATCCATACTTAGAAACTTTTATTTTAGATGAAGCAGCTTGCAGAAATGCTATTCAGTTTACCACATAGATGACCTTTTCCAAGATCACCCAGAACGGTTTAGCTCCCTACATCTACAGCTTCTCAAACACCTCACTTTTTAATTATGACCTGTGATTTAGATCTGCTAACTAAAAGGCCCGTGTGATGATTTTCCTCAAAACAGAGAAATGTTCTACATCAACAATGTGTTCAAGTCACAACTTCTAGCGAAACAGAAAAGCTGCTTACAGTTTTGAAGTGACTTTCTCCAACTTCTGTCAGTTCTATCAATATTGCCAATAGTTTGGGACCAAATTCAAGTTCAAGTTCAAAGTACCATTTGCTTTTCCATAGTCCCTTCAGATTTCTGCAAGAAGCTATCCCAATAATAACTCAGCCCAGAGGTGATGGCCAGGGAGTCATTCTCATACTTTTTTAAGAAATCGCTTCCTTTTCTCTACATAGTCAGCAAACAACCTTTCTAGAAAGAACTCAACTAGATGTCAGTTGAGTAATAATAATAGTAAACACCTACTAACAATTACTGTTATTAGTTGCACTGTTCCCAGTGTGCCACATATGTGACTTAGTCTTCAAAACAACACTGCTGCATTTGGACTACACGCTCATACACATACACATGCAGACACACACATACACACAAACATGCACACACACAAATCCTGAGTGACTGCCCACTTTATAGGCCACAGAGATTAATCTGACTCCAGATTTGATTTCTTAATCACTTCACTCCATTGCCTCATGAGATGGGCTATCATGCTACTTTTCATAAGTTCCCAATTTAAAAAGCTGACCAAATTGACTTGGAGTGTTCCAGCCAATATCCTGCTTCATTTAGTTTCTGCATACAATTTCTGAGTCATGCTAACACAGGTTTGCAGCACACCATTGTAGGAGGGAGATGAATACTTCGGTGCCCACCTCATGGGTATTATTATAGCCAATCACCTGCAACTATCATTTGTGGAGTTATTACTGTGTCCCAGGTATTGAGCTGACTTCATATGATGAACTGCTTATCATTCAGTTTTTCAGAAGTCCATGGAATAGATGCTTTATTCTTCTCTATTTTGCAGAATAGGAAGCTGAGTCTCCAAAAGGTTAAGTAATTTGCTGACTGGCTACTGAATTTGAGAACAAAATATCTGAATTAAGCAGTTGGATTTCAGATTCAATGCTTTTGACTGCTATGCTGCACCACCTCCTCTGTGTTACTTTGTTATTCTGAGACAATGGGATGTGATGTGAATCATCATGGTGTAGTGAGGCTGTTCAAATTATCTAAAAAAATGAATATGCACTTTCTCTTATGCCTGAAACATGACCTCAGATTTTTCCTTTGTGATTTATTTTCATACTACTTAATACATCATACCTAAACTTCAGAAGCTAGTTTTATAGAGAAGAAAAAGCAAGACACTTTGAGTTGTTATCTGAGGTATGGAGCTCTGTTATTAGTTTTTCCATTTGTTTATTCAGCTCATGAAACCTGAGAATGTATTCATTACCTCCTTGGTGCAAGCCCCAATTTACATGCATGCAGGCAGTCTGGTATGAAAACTGTTGTTCTTTGTTGTATAATTACTTTGACCTGGGATTCAATAAATAGAAACATGTTTATAAGACTGTGATGCTAATTTACATGAAACTGGAAAACTTCCAATGCTAAAAAATTAACAAAGGACGTATGACATCAAGAATAGCTGGAGGAGTCAAAATAATCTCAATACTGTTATTATATTTATATATTTTTATTTTCTCTAGGTTTTCTTCCCTAAAGAATTCAAAAGACTTTTTTATGTACAGTCTTAGGGACTCTAACATAAGGTAACAGAGTTGTGTAATAGAAAATGCTGTGTACAGTGAAATAGCCCAGCATAGTGAGAAGAACACCAGCTTCAGAGGCAAGACATTTGGGTGACATTTACGGAAAGCAAGCATATCAAAATCTTACAGTTATTTTTGTCACAACAGGATTGCAGTGCTTGGTTTTGCTTGTCTAAATTGGCTGCAAGAAGGCAGTGAGAACAAACCAACAGTTTCAAAGAACTACTTCTTCCAAATGGTTTATTGACATACACATTTTCCACACCTGATGCTGCCTCCCTGGGATCCATAGGGTCAGCACAATTACTCATTAGGACATATTTCAGTCACTGGAATGACAGTCACATATTTCAATGACTGAAATGGATGTGAAACTATGCCTACTTATGATTTTTCCTCTTTCTAGAAACTAGCTTGATGCTCAGCATGTGGATTTTAAGCTTGGGAAATACATGCATAAATTTACATAAGCACACATGCATAACATACCTGGACTGGTGCAAGGCTCATACATTACTGGTGGGGTGTAAATTTATACAACCACTTTGAGAATCTGTTCACCAATATCAGCTAAGGCTGGATATTTGTATGCCCTACACCCAGCAATTCCACTCCTAGGAATATGCCCCTCAAAGTGTATACAGATTTTCACAACATTACGCATACAAAAATTTCAGAGCACTATTTTTAATAATCAAAAACTGAAAAATATTCAAGTGACTTTTAATAGTTGAATGAATAAATGAAGGGAACACTAAACAACAAGAAATCACAAACTGCTGCTACATAGCAACACAGAAGAATCATGAAACTATACAGGTGAATAAAAGGCGGCAGACACAATAAGCACATATGCTATGATTCAATTTCCATAAAATTTGAAAATAGACAAATCTAACCTGGAATTAGAATTCACAATAATGGCTGTCTATAGTGAGAAAGAATAACTAGACTAGGTCATGAGAGAGCTTCATGAGTATCAGCAATACTTTTTCCTGAGCGGGCTACTATATTACACAGATGCGATGACTTTGTGAGAATTTACTGAGATGTACACTTAGGACTGTCCATTTAGTTAAAGCTATGATCTTTCCAGTAGATAGACTTGACAGTATAGATTTGACAGTTGGACCATAAAGAAGGTTGAGCACCGAAGAATTGATGCCTTCAAACTGTGGTGCTAGAGAAGACTCTTGAGAGTCCCTTGGATAGCAAGGAGATAAAACCAGTCAATCCTAAAGGAAATCAGTCCTGCATATTCTTTGGAAGGACTGATGCTGAAGCTGAAGCTCCAATACTTTGCCTGCCTGATGCAAACAGCCAACTCACTGGAAAAGACCTTGATGCTGGGAAAGACAGGGCAGAAAGAGAAGGGGATGAGATGGGTGGATGGCATCACTGACTCAATGGACATGAGTTTGAGCAAGCTCTGAAAGATGGTGAAAGACAGGGAAGCCTGGAGTGCTTCAGTCCATGAGGTCACAAAGAGTTGGACATGACTCAGCAACTAAACACCATCACTACTTAGGACTTTTGCACTTTTCCATTTATATACTATACTTCAAAACAAATTTATATTAAAATTATTCTATATATTTGTATTTATAAAAATTCTTTACTTTTTTTTCTCAGATTACCTTATAGAAGGATTTCTTAATTAGAGTACTATTGAAATCTAGAGGCTGGATAATTCTTTGTTGTGGAGGCTGTCCTGTGCATTGTAGGATGTTTAGTAGCATCCTTGGCCAGTAACACTCCCCCCACACAACCTTCCTAAATCATAATAACCTGCATCTCTTACATCTTCCCTGGTGACTCAGAGGTAAAGCGTCTGCCTGCAATGCGAGAAACCTGGGTTCAATCCCTGGGTCAGGAATATTCCCTGGAGAAGGAAATGGCAACCCACTCCAGTATTCTTGCCTGGAGAATGTCATGGACAGAGGAGCCTGGTGGGCTACAGTCCACGGGGTTGCAAAGAGTCGGACACGACTGAGTGATTTAAGTCTGTCTTTCTTATATCTCCTGCATGGGCAGGCAGGTTCTTTACCACTGCGTCACCTGGAAAGCCCCCAAAACTGTCTCCAGACTTTGCTAAATGTTCCCTGAAAAGAAAAGCTGTCCACAGTTAAGAACCTGTAGCTTTAAAGTAACAAAAGGGTCACATTTTATCAAGGTTATTGACAAGTTATGTCATCTACATTGTTTTCCCGACCATTAGTGAAATGTCAAGAACTGTCAAATGGGGATCAGCCTGAATATTAAAAGAAAGTCATTCGCATCCCAGAGACAGAATTATTCATGTTACATGTTGTGCAGATGGGAATAGGGACAAGGAAAATTTTTTAAACTACGTCAATATTCTTCTCTGAAAAAAAAACTATGTGATAATAGACAATAATAAGCCCCATCTGGACATGACTCAAATTCCTTAATTTGACAAGATGAATACCTTAAGGGAAGGTGGGCAGCAGAGCAGATGTGGAACACTCCTTAGGATCTCTTTGGTCTCTACAGCATGTGAGGAAGCACGGGGCTCAACGGGCCACACTAAACAAAAAGTTATGGCAGAAATTCTTCCTAACACGGTGGATCACCTCTTAAACGACAAAAGGCTGAAACCAAAACAGGTCCCATCATTCCAATCTTAAGAAGTAATAACGCAAGACACAGTTCTTGCCCTGCCAGAACTGCTCTTGGTTCCACATCTCGCAGTCCTCAGTAAAGTGCCCTATTATCGATTAGATCTTTTACTTAAGATGCCAGAGGACAGTCTGTAACAGCATTATCTAGGAGAAATACAATGCAACTGCAAATTATACATGTGATTTTATATATTTTAGTTGTTACAGCTTGTGTGTGTTGTTTGTGTTAGTTGCTTAGTCGTGCCCGACTCTTTGCGACCCCATGGACTGCAATCCACCAGGTTCCTCTGTCCATGAGATTTTCCAGGCAAGGATACTGGAGTGGGTTACCATTTCCTTCTCCAGGGGATCTTCCCAACCCAGGGATCGAACCCGGGTCTCCTGCACTGCAGGCAAATTCTTTACCGACTGAGCTACAAGGGAAGCTTAAAAAAGTAAAAAATAATAAGTGAAATTAACTTTGATAATACATATATTTACCCTGGAGGATGGCATGGCAACCCACTCCAGTATTCTTGGCTAGAGAATCTCCACAGACAGAGGAGCCTGGTGAGCTACAGTCCATGGGGTCAAGAGCAACTAAGCACAACACAGCATGTTGTATTTAACCCAAATCTGAACTATCAACATTGTTACATAATAGAAAGATCATTAATGAGATTTTTGTCTTTTCTCATAGTCTTTGGAACCTAATGTATGATGTATAATAAATAACATCACAGTTTGATTCAAACTAATCACACTGCAAGGATTCAAGGGTCACATTTGGCCAGTGGCTGCCATACTGCACAGAGCAACTTTAGAGTTAATAGCAACAAGGCAGACAGTGAGAGTACCTGGGGAGAATCTTTTTTTTTTTTTTTAGGCTTATAAAAGTCATAATTAGTTTCTCATAAGAAAAGAATCAATAAATAGAAAGTAAGGTTAATGTGCACTCTTACTAATGTAGTTTTCACTTCTAAGTTTTTTGTGTGATTCCCGTTATCATTTCTTCTTTGATCCATACATTGTTTTGAAGGGAATTTGTGAATTTCCAAATTCATTTGAAAAGAGATGGGAAGAGGATGTTTTTATTTTGTTATTTTCTGTCTCTTTTATTTACTTGTGGTCTGTATTATATAAATCTTCGCTGTTTGTTGAGCATTCCTTCATGGCCTCAGACATGATAAATCTAGCACATGAGTTGTTACTATAAATATTCCATGCATGTTTGGAAAGAAAGACCAAGACTAGTAATTATATTGCTGAGTTCCATATAAATTCTGCACAATGGAAAGAAGTTTGTTAAAATCTTATAACGATAGATTTACCTACTTTTGGTAACTTAGTAGGATTTTCTTCATATGTGGACTGAAGTATATGAAATGACCAGTACGTCTTCAGTTTTAATCTAAAAATATTTCATTTGGTCTCTATTTGTGTGGAATATCTTTTTCCAGCCCTTCACTTTAAGTCTGTATGTGTCCCTTGTTTTGAGGTGGGTCTCTTGTAGACAACTACAAAGCCACAGTCATCAAGACAGTATTGTACTGGCACAAAGACAGAAATATAGATCAACGGAACAAAATAGAAAGCCCAGAGATAAATCCACACACCTATGGACACCTTGGAAAGAATATACAATAGAGAAAAGACAATCTCTTTAACAAGTGGTGGTGGGAAAACTGGTCAATCGCTTGCAAAAGAATGAAATGAGAACACTTTCTAAAACCATACACAAAAATAAACTCAAAACGGATTAAAGATCTAAACGTAACACCAGAAACTATAAAACTCCTAGAGGAGAACATAGGCAAAACACTCTCCGACATAAATCACAGCAGGATCCTCTATGACCCACCTCCTAGAATACTGGAAATAAAAGCAAAAATTAAAAAATGGGATCTAATTAAAATTAAAAGCTTCTGCACAACAAAGGAAACTATAAGTAAGGTGAAAAGACAGCCTTCTGAATGGGAGAAAACAATAGCAAATGAAGCAACTGACAAACAACTAATCTCAAAAATATACAAGCAACTTATACAGCTCAACTCCAGAAAAATAAACGACCCAATCAAAAAATGGG